>SKCR01044529.1:0-66432 GCA_019454045.1 Zanthoxylum bungeanum | reverse complement strand
CGTACATTTTTAAATGTACGTGACCTGGTGTCTCATATGCTTTGAGCATTTGAGTCACAAACGGGCCGATCCAGGTGATGGTCACTGGATTGATGTTAAGAACATCCTTCAGTATCTTAGATGAACTAATGATGCTTTTAAATTATGGAGAAAGAGAACTTGAAGTGACTGGGTTCACCGTTACAAGTTTCCAAACCGACAAAAACGACAGCAAGTCGTAATAAGGGTATTATATAGTTTGAAAAATGGAACAGTGAGCTGGAAATCTTCCAAGCAAGATATTGTTGCCGAATAAACAACAAAAGCGGAATTTTGTTGTAGCTGAGGCAGCAATAGAATCAATTTTGGATCTGAAAATTCCTAATTAGATTAGGAATAGTTCTGTTAGCAGCTGAGCTAGACTACAGCACGAGCTAAAGAATTAATGGTCTCATCACGATCCAAGTATATACTTCAACTATTTCATCTGATTCGTCGGATCATACGTCGTGGCGGTGTGATGATCGAATAAATCGCATCAGATGATAACCTTGTAAATCCGCTGACGAAAACTATTTCTCAGCAGAAGTATGAGCGACCCGTACATAGTTCAGGTGTAGGACACTTGAGTGATTGGCTATAGGCCAAGTGGGAGATTGTTGGACAATTATGACCCATAGCATCACAATTTGTACAGAACATGGTATTGTTGCACAAAGTAACTATTTGACAAAGGAAATTGCTCTTTTATCATTTGTAATTGGATTACCGGGATATATAAATAATAAAAGTCCATATGATTAGTTCCGGATTAATAAGATATGAGACAGTATTAATCCATTAAGGTTTAATCATTAAAATATCCCTAGTCGTAGTATTATCGAGATTGGACATCGATAATGTGGAATAGACTAGTATTACATTTGTGCGTGTTATAGGAGCATAACGGTATAGTTCTCATATATTTGGGTATTGGATATTCATGCAAGTGTAATAGGAGGTTGTGTTTACGGATGGTACGGAAACAGCTTCGCTCTGGATAGACCCCTTAGAATTCCATTGGTAGTATGACTATGTGTCTATGGAAGTCCGTATCAGGGTAGGTGTATTTGGTCTTAACCTGAGACTTGCATCGCTAATACTTGCGACAATCAATATACTGTGGTTTTGGTCGTCTGGGGCTTTAACATGTTCTGTGTACGCCTCTTCTGGGTATATTGAGAATCGTAGTGTATTGGGTGTGATGTCAAGATGGAAGTATCACTTCAGTCATATGGAGATGATGATCACGTAGGATAAGGAACTGGTACTCTTGTATGCTGCAGTTATCGGGATAATATGACTAGGTCATGTTTATCCGATTATAGAGACTAGCTACCAGAGATCCGAAATGTGCTTCGTACGGGGCAGACACAATTCCAGCCCCAGGCCTAGCATGTGACATCCGATACTGTATCGCAATACACAATACTACGTATACTACGCCTGACAAAGATTACATATTCGTTTACAGAATATTTCTGGAGAATTGGGTAGGCACGGTGCTTTGCTAGAAGCCAACCATGTCTTGTAAATCGGTAAGGACATGGTACTAGGTACGCACGTATTCGGATAGTCCGATAACCGTATTTACTGCCAACATATCCAGGAATCTCTTGGGTCACTTCCTAAAGATTCATCGTTGAGATTTGACTCAAACAGAAAATTAATCTGGGATTAATTATGAAAGAGAAAATTAATCTGGGATTAATTACGGCAATAATTAATCTGGGAATTCATTATCAAAAGAGAGAATTAATCTGGGATTAATTGCGTCGAGAATTTATCTGGGATTAAATTCGTCGAGAAGAGAGAACTCGATTAATTTGGAATTAATCGGTAAATTAAATTTAATAGTTAAATTAGATTTTACTATTTAATTTACTTAATTAGGCTAAAATAATATATTAGATATGTTAATTGAAATTAGATTTCAATGCGGAATTAAAATTGGATTTTAATTCAAGCGAACGAATTAATTTAGAATTAATTCGCGAGCGACTTCCGTAATAATTTTGCTAGGCATTATTATTTAATTAAATTGGATTTAATTACGTAGCGATGGAAAATTCATTTATTCGGAATAAACGAAACCGAGCCCAAAGTGTGTTGTGCGAACCACTTGAATTTTGAATTTAAAGTGGGTCCCACCAATTTACATCAATGTCACTTTTTGGTGATGGATGTCTAGTCACCTTAAAGGTGATGGTGGTAGTTGGCTATAGTGAATGGCAGTGTTCTAAAACGCGCTAGGCGCTAGTCTGGCGGCGACCCAGCGCCTACCGCCTAGGGCGCCTAGGCGGGGCCTAGACAATTAGTCGGCAGACAGTTAAAAATATAATATTTTCCAACATCATAATTCATAAATAATCCAAATCATATAAATTCAAACAAAATGTAATAAACATAAAACCATTAATCAAACTCAATCAACCACATAATGATATAAAATATCATTTAATTAAGTTCATGTTCATCATCCTATAACAAAGTTGAACTACACTAAATATCTAATTCTTCATCTAATTCGAACTCATCATCTTGAAGTTCTTCATCAGAATCAAAATCATCTTCATCAAGTTCTCTGTATTCAACATTTCTGGCACTTTTTCGAGGTTGTAATATGTCATCGGCCCCAGATGCTTCTCCAACCATCCTCCAAGTAAGCCCTGAACCGGGCTCTACTTCTTCATCATCACCAGAGTCACCACCCTCAACGATCCATCCTTGTGCATTAATAGCATCTTTGGATTCTAATACATCAACTTTCAAATCCTTCTCCCTTTTGCGCCACCCTCAACGATCCATCCTTGTGCATTAATAGCATCTTTGGCTTCTAATACATCAACTTTCAAATCCTTCTCCCTTTTGCGCTTGTTCTTCAATTTGGCATTAAATGAAACATAGAAAAGATTGTTTAATCGATTCACATCTAGTCTATTCCTTTTCTTCGTGTGAATCTACATAAATAATTTAATTAAATCAATTAATATTAATAATTAAAAAATAAAATAATCAAAATTTAGCTAATGTTAAATATTTACCCCATCAAAAGTGCTCCAATTTCGTTCACACCCGGATGAACTAGTGGTTAATGACAATATCCTTTTTGCCATTTTTACCAAGTTCGTTGTATGATGTCCATATGTACGCCACCAATTTAACTACAAATGAACATAAATAGTTTGAATGAAATATAAGATTTTTTATATATTTTGCAAAATAATTCAAATGAATACTTTGTTTTTACCTGGATTAAAAACATCAATCGATACCCGACATGCTTTTACTCTGCATGTCATTGGGGAAGAAAG
The DNA here is from genome assembly GCA_019454045.1 of Zanthoxylum bungeanum. NCBI lineage: Eukaryota > Viridiplantae > Streptophyta > Magnoliopsida > Sapindales > Rutaceae > Zanthoxylum > Zanthoxylum bungeanum. The sequence continues at coordinate 63,100 of SKCR01044529.1, read as the reverse complement.
CCTCCACAACCGTAAATACTGCATCCATTACTTTCACATCGTACTCGATACGTGAATCCTTATAGTAGTAGTAAGGATTTAAAAGATAAGCAACACAATGTAATGGAGTATCAAGCCGCCCTTCAATTTTACAATCAATAATCTCCAAGATTGGCCGATAATTACTCTCAATATTGTTCAATGCATCATTGATCTCTTCTTTTGCAATCTTTAGCTCTCCATAAACAAACCCCATGGATGGCTTTCTATCCCCATCAACTAATCTAAGCACTCTCACCAAAGGTGCAAACACCTTCAAACATTGGGTCACCCCGTTCCAAAAAGAGATACTCATCACCGTGTCATGATTGAACACCCGTTCTCCATCCACTCATTTTTCATGTAGTTTCAGGAAATCTTTAACACTTACAACTTCCTCTTTCAACAATGTCGCCCTCAACTCATTTTGGATAGGACCTCTGAAACCCGGTCCAAATTGACCAACTGCTTCCATCATCGCTATCCAACTGTCATTGTCAATAGCATTGAAAGGAATACCGGATTCATACACCCACTTAGCAACAAATCGATTGATATTATGCGTCTTTTCTTTAAAAAGCGCTTCATTAATATTTTGTTGCCTTATTGTTTTACCATCACTAGCTGAAGAATCAGGAGGGGTTACCACTGTCCACCTATCCAAAGGGCCGCGATGCCGAGGGGGTCTTGAATCTAACCCTTCTTCTATTTCACGAATTTCAGCTTCTTCTTCATCGCCCCCAATATTAACTCCTTGCCTTATCTCACTAACATGCTTCTCCTTTCTTTTCTTCCTATTCTTTGCCTATAAAATGGCTTGTCTACACTTCTCTTGATCTTCTTTACTAGACTTTGGACATTTTGCAACATTCCCCGATATATGCCCAATATGTTGCTTCATTCGGTAAACTCCACCGGAAAAATTTTTTGAACACAACTTGCATTTCACTTTATCCAAGTTATTCAGATCCACTAAAGCCCCATACTCCCATCCAACATCATTTGAATTCCGTTTAAGAACGAGACTACACTGCGAATTAGAAGCCGCGGAAGAAGAAGCCATGTCCTATCCAATTACCTATATGGTATAAATTAATAACCAACTGCAACAACAGAAACTTACTTCAACAATATAACAATAACCAAACACACACTTTGAAAGAAAAAACAATAGCCAAATGCAACAACAGAAACTTACTTCAACAATATAACAAAGTTTGCAATCCCACTACTCCTATATTTCAAATATGATCAAGGCCAATAACAAAATGTAAATTATTTTACAACTTTAGGTATCTTACAGCAAGACATATATTTTTGGCAGTAAGTATTTGATTTCCATAATTTTAGCTACTTAATAATTAATGATAGGTTGGTTAGTTTGTCCCCACTCAAAAATATAATTTCCATAATTGCATCCACTCAAAAACAGCATCACCACCATGACAGAACCAAATTCAAATTAAATAAAAGTCCAAATAAATACACCCCAAATCAAAAACAAGCATCATCAACCCCTCCCATTCTAGGTCAATAGAACCGAAAATCCACCCTTTTTCATTAAGCCAACAAGTTCAGGAGAATAAACAAATTCAAATTAAAAAATAAATTAAACAACTACAAATAAAAGTCTCATGTTGGCTTACCTTATGCGAGAGAACAAGGTTAAGGCGAGAAAAGGAAAGAAGATTAAGGCGAGAAAGGGAATTTTTTTTTTAATTTGAGACTTATTTTTTAAGGCGAGAAAGGGAAAAAACAGATGAAAGAAAGTTAAGGCAAAACGGCAGAGACGAGAAAGCAGAAGTAGAGGAAAGAAGTTAAGGCGAGAGAGGGAAATTTTTTTTTTTATAATAAACCCCCCCCAAGGGCGTTGTTTTGGGGTTTATTAACCCTCCAAAAAGATGCCGTTTTGGGGGTCAAAGGATCCCCCAAAACGTCGACGTTTTGGAGGGTCAAAGACTCTCTAAAACGTCGTCGTTTTGGGGGTCTTCTGGGAAAAAAAATAGGCACCGAGACTCGGTGCCTAATCGACCGATTTCCGTCCAAATCAGCGCCTAGGCGCCGATTTCACACCGCCGACAGATTCCCACGCCTAGGACGAACGATTACGTCAAAATCACCGCGGTTGGGCTGCGACGAGCGACTAGGCGCGCCTAGGCGGCGCGTTTTCGAACACTGGTGAATGGTTTTCATAAAACCATTTGCTTTTATCCATGATGGTTTTGGAAACCATATAAAACACAATTGTTTTATGAAACAACAACTATTCATCTCTCCCAAAAAAAATCTTTCTCTCATTGCCGAAACATATGCTCCTTGGAGGAGAAATTTTTCTTTCATTTTGTTCCAAGCTAGCACTTAAAGGAGTGAATCAAGGTGATAGGGAAACTCACCCAATGGTTTAGAATTCATTCAAAGCTCGGATCTTCCATGAAAATGCATAAAAAGTCTTAAACCCATCCGATCAAAGTAAGTTTTTCCGCAACTCTCTTTGATTTATTCGCACTTTAATCATGCTTAGTTATCTTGGGACATGTCTTGGAGACTAACAGACCTTGATCCGATATCATCCATATAGAGACATGAGAATGAAGGCACCTTGTATGATGTGATCATATAGGACTGGACCCAGATTGAAATGATATTCTTTTAATATCCGTTAAACAAAGAAATTCATTTCGATATACTAGATGGTCATATATGGATTGATCTTAATCTTGGGTGTAGTAGTCCCGACCAAGAGCTATGTCATTTGATTTACAAAGGTGAGGTTGGTGTAACAGTCCGGATGAATAGCTATATACTTTGGAGGCATGGTCTGTTGTGTAGTTGGGAACGATTTACATAGACATGGAGTTCACTACTTCTTGCGAGAAGTAGAGGAGTATCTTTCTTAAGTGTGATTCGGTGCTTGAACAATTTGAGCGCTCAAGTCTTTCTATTATGAATAGAAAGATTAAAATTCATAATGGTTATGAATAAATCATTCATTAGAGAATCAATGGTACTTAAGGTAAAAATAATTAGATGGGTATAACGAATATTATGACCTGACTCTAATTACGAGATACTCATGAAAGATTAATCTATATATAGTGACTATATCGATGGACACCGACTTAGTTCGGCTTAATATATCATATGCGGTAACGAGAGTGCAGCTTCGGGTTTTAGTGGAATTACCCGGATTTAAAAATTCGGAATATTTAATTAAGATCTTAATTAATATTTCGAGATTATTGGAGCTCGGAACTGTAGGTCCATTTGGTACACGTGCTAGATCGATTTACTATAGCGAATTTAGTATAATTGGATAGTCCAATTATATACTCACAAATGCATAAATATTATTAATATGATTAATAATATTTTATGTCACACTTGATACTATATATTAAAATGTTGGTATATAGTTTTAATAATTATTTGATGATTATTAATTTTATTTTATTAAATTATATTATTTATATAATTTAATAAATATAGATTTGATTTTTGATTTTCCAAAATTGGTTTTTGAAATGGTTTTGAATGGTTTTAGTAATTGCACTTTATGAAAGGCAATTACAATATTTAATTTTTGTAACAAATCCTTTATTATAGTAATAAAGGTTGATGTTACAAAATTAAAGAAAAAGAACCATCATGGCCGAATTTTGGGCTTGGATGAATATGTAGGGTTTTGTTTTATTTTGTAAAATAAAACCCTGAGTATAAAAAGGAATTTGATTTTTCTTTTTTGGGAGAACTATCATTCTAACCCTAGCCACCTTTCTTCTTCTTCCTTATTCTCTCAAAAGTTGAGAAAAACATAACTAAGAAAAGAAGAAAAATAAAATCAAAATTTACAAGTGTGTTTAGATAACTAAAACGTTTAGGGATCATTTTGTGAGTCTTGCCCACACAAGTTTCTATTGGTAATGAGATATAGTTTGGAAGACTTTGTGTGTCGAACATATCTTCATCTTCATCTCTTTCTTGTGGTTCACGGCAGTGAGCATTATTTTTGCTCATTGCCGCCCTTTTGCTTGGTGAAACGAAACCCGTTTTGATTTCGTTTTAATCCAGACTTTTTGGGGAACATATAGTGATGCTTTGGGGCTGTGTTGGGGCTGTTTTCAAGTGAAAAATCAGAACCAAAATACATCCACTGTCCAGGCTAATTCAGGGGCTGTTCGGGAGTGTGCTGGGTGCATTTCGTGTGCTAAAAAGTCCGGTTTTGTGCTTCTGTTCGGGGACTGAAATGGGGCTGATGTTTTTGTCAAAAACAGTAACAAAACTTCAGTACACCTGCTAGTTCCATTCGGAATTCAAAGGTGAAGGGCAGACAAAATATTTCAAGTCTGATCATTGTGTTTAAGACGTTTCCACTGCGCTAGGAAAGCGTTTCCTACAATTGGCATCGAGAGCAAGGTTGAAAAGTGTTCTTAACCGTTTCTCCTTTTCATTTAAAGTTACTATTTTTAATATGTTTATATGAGTTATAAATATTGATTTGCATGTTTAGTTGAGTAGGCAGAAAATAATATTCATGTGATGAATGTTTATTGGTTTTTCATGTGATGAACTGATTTTGCATTAGTCGTAAGATTTTCCGGCTCTTATTTATTCGTTGGTTTTGATTTTGGGATGTAAGGCCATAAGGCCAAATTTTACAATTGTTGTAATTTGATTTTCCAATGTAAAATTTTCCAATTGTTGTAATTTGGAGCACCAAAGCCGCAAAATGAACCAACATCACCTTGGAGCGTGATTTGAAGACCAAGGGATGCCTTGGGTATTTTTTTACTAATTAGATTAGTATAGGATAAATAAGAACTCGGTCAATGCAAAAATAAATTTTATGTTATATGTATGTTTATTTCGAATTGTTTGAATAACATGTCATATAGCTTAGGGTGCCTACTCTTGCATTTTACATGTCATAACATGTTTTAGATGCATTATCATTATAGACATGAAATATGATTTTATGTGATTTAAAGTGTTTAAATTAGAATATGATATGCATGGAAATCAATTAATTGGATTAATTGGATTTATGGTTTAAAATTTGAATTCTAATATATTAGGCTTAATTAGTGCATAATAAATTCCATTGGTATAGAGATGGAAACCAAGATTTAAATTCCATAGCCAAATCCAAATAGATGGTAATGTGGTCTGCACTCGGGATACAATTCCACGTACCATTGGATTTTATAACGCACTAAGATTAATTAAATAGTTTTGACCATTTTTGGATTCTAAAATCTTAAACCTGTTAGTGTTATAATATTTTAAGAGTTAAAATATAATAGGTCACTAATATCACTATAATTAAATTAGTTTAATTGAGTAATACAATTAGTAGAGACTAATGGGTAATTAGTGATATAAATTTTAAGAGTTAAAATTGGTTAGGTCACTAATGGTGAACTAGTGTAAATAAAAGTTATGATTTAGCCGCCATAAATTTATTCCCATTAGTTGAATTAAAATATTAGATATTTTATAAATAGAAACCTTAATTTTAAAATAGTGAGTGAGAGAGGGATATACGACAATATATCCCGCGATCTCCGTTGTTAGTCCGAAAATGTGAGATTCAAAAGGCACCTCGAGACGGCTTTGCTTTCGTCCCCCTACGGATGATGTCCATTTTAGGTCAATATCAGATTTGGATTCTGAGAGGATATGGATTGTAGATGTATCTTGTGAACTAACCTACCCGACGGTGGCACTTCACTCGTTAAGTCCAAGAATCCTGAAACGACGGGTCATACTCACAAAGGAATAATTAACTGTTAATAAAATTCCTTGATCGAATGAAACGGTAGTTGTTTAATATAGGAATAAGAGTTATTCCCTCATATATTAATCGACTCAGATTGTCTCGATCTATCATGCAAGTACTTGACATACCCTATGACGACACTTACTTGTGGGATGATAGATTTCTATGGCATAGTAATTCTCTTAGGTTTCTAATTCGTTATTCATGGTTCATGCATCATGTTTAATTTTATGCCAAAAGTATTTGATGATTTTAATATGCGATGAATGAATGTTAAATGCATGTTTATTTTATTTATCAACCATGGTTTCTCCAATTATTTCCATACTCTCAAATGATAAATTAACGGGAGAAAATTATGTTAAGTGGAAAAGTAACATGAACGCTATCCTGGTCTGCGAACACCTAAAGTTTATCCTGACGGAGGAGAGTCCTCCTAAGCCGGCCAAAAATATTGGCCAAGCTATGCGCGATACCTACCATAAATGGGTCGCAGCTAATGAGAAAGCCCGCTGTGACTGGCTAGCAGGGATGTCTGAGGTTCTTGCAGCAAAGCATGAACCTATGGCTTCGGCATTTCAGATGATGGAGTCATTGTCGGGCATGTTTGGGCAGCATTCGGAGCGTCAACGTCATGAGGCCATGGTCTCAGCGATGATAGCTAGGATGAAGGATGGGACATCAGTCCGAGAGCACGTCTTGAGGATGATGACCTATCTCAACACTGCTAAAACCCATGGAGCTCGTATTGACGAGCGTAGCCAGGTGACCATGATTATGGAAACTCTTCCGAAGATTTTCCTGCAGTTTAAAAGCAACTATGTTTTGAACAAGTTGACTTTTACTATGACCTAGCTGCTTAATGAGCTCACCCACTACGAGTCCATGCTTGTGGATCCTCGTAAGCCTAGTACTGAGGCAAATGTTGCCAAGTCTTCAAAATCTGTAAAGATGAAGAAGAATAACATTGGGAAGGCTAAGAGTACAGCTACTTGATATACGTAAAGATCTTGTTGAAGGTAACTTTACTATGAGAGTCAGGACAAGTGATGCTATTTCAAGTAAAGCAGTGGGAGTTATCAGTTTTCAATTTTTCAAATAAAAGTTATTTGAATTTAAACAAAGTGGTATTTGTTCCGGTTTTGTCATGGAAATTTTATTTCTGTTTCAAAACTATTGCATGATGGTTATCATTTTATCTAATAATAATAGTTATTATTTCAAAAATAGATTACCTATATGCTAAGGAAACTAGGAGATAACTTGTATGTGTTAAGACCGTTGACACATAAGCCATTGCTCAATACTGAAATATTTTAGGTTGAGAAACCTAAAACTAAACGGCAAAAGATTTCTCACGATGACACATATCTATGGCATCTTAGACTTGGTCATATCGGCATTGACCGGATAGACAGATCGATAAAGAACGGAGCCTTAAACCAGTTAAAGCTCGGAAATTTACCAGTCTGTGAATCCTGTTTAGAAAGGAAAAATGACCAAGAGACCTTTTACTGGAAAAGGTATAAGAGCCAATCAACCATTGGAGCTAATACATTCGGACGTTTACGGACCTATGAATATAAGAGCTCGAGGTGGTTATGAATATTTCAACACATTCATTGACGATTATTTTAGATATGGTATGTTTACCTAAAGCAGCACAAGTCAGATACTTTTGAAAAGTTCAAAGAGTATCATGTTGAGGTTGAGAACCAGTTAGGTAAAACAATCAAAACTCTACGATCAGATCATGGAGGAGAATACATTGACAGAGATTCCGAGGAATTCTTAGTTGAGCATGAGATAGTATCCCATCTCACAGCACCTGGAACACCATATCAAAATGGTGTTGCAGAGAGGAGAAATCGGACCCTACTGGACATTATGAGATCTATGTTTAGTTATAGCTAACTACCTAGTTCGTTCTGGGGATATGCACTGCAAACTGCAATGCATATCCTTAATGTAGTTCCATCTGAGTCTGTTCCTAAGACTTCCATAGAGTTGTGGAATGGTCGTAAAACTAGTTTACGACATTTCCACATATGAGGGTGTCCGGCATATTTGCTGAAGAATAAAACTACAAAGTTGGAGGCACGTTCTCAGGTGTGTCTATTTGTAGGCTATCCTAAGGGGACTAGGGGTGGATTCTTCTATAGTCCTGATGATAACAAAGTGTTTGTATTGACAAATGCTACGTTTCTACAGGAGGACTATATGAGGGAGTTCAAGCCTCGAAGTAAAGTGTTACTCAAGGAGTTACTTGCTGGTTCGACCAGCTCACCATCGTCAACCACAGTTGACAAATGCATAACACCTTTGACTTCTGAGCGTCAGATGCAAGTTCGTCAGAATAATCTACCACCTAGACTCAGTAAGAGGGTTGTACGACAACTTGATCACTACCTTGGGGTTGGAGAGGCACAAGTTTTCAGATCCAGCGATGGTATAGATGATCCATTGACCTATTGTAGTACAATGGATGATTCTGACAAGGAGGATTGGCTCAAAACTATGAATCTAGAGATGAAGTCTATGTACTCCAACTGAGTCTGGGAACTTTTAGACCAATCTGATGGGGTGAAACCCATAGGTTGCATATGGATCTATAAGAAGAAGAGGGGAGCATATGGGAAGGTACAGACCTTTAAGGCTAGGCTAGTAGCCAAGGGTTATACCCAGAAAAAGTGAGTTGACTCTGAGGAAACTTTCTCGCCAGTAGCCATGCTCAAATCCATTCGCACTCTTCTATCCATTGTTGTATATTATGACTATGAAATTTGGAAAATGGATGTCAAGACTGCATTCTTGAATGAAAATCTTGATGAGAGTATCTATATGATACAACCAGAGGGGTTCATAGCCCAAGGTCAAGAGCAAAAGGTTTGCATGCTGAAAAGGTCCATTTATGGACTTAAGTAGGCATCTCGATCTTGGAATATAAGATTTGATACCATGATCAAGTCTTATGATTTTCAGCAGAATGTTGATGAGCCTTGTGTATACAAGCGCGCCATTGACGGGAATGTGATTTTCTTGTTTTATACGTCGATGAAATTTTACTAATTGGGAATGATGTAAAGATATTATCGGACGTGAAAACCTGGCTAGCTAACAAATTCCAAATGAATGATTTAGGAAAGGCCAGTTATGTTCTTGGGATTTATATACTTCGGGATCACAAGAAATGACTGTTAGCTTTGTCTCAGGCATCTTATATCAACAAGATACTTGTACGATTTGGGATGCATAATTCCAAGGAAGGCAACCTGCCTTATCGGCATTGAATTCATTTGTCAAAGGAATAGTTTCCTAAGACACCTCAAGATGTTGAGGAAATGAGACATATCTCATATGCCTCAGCAGACCGGACATGTGTTTTACAGTGGGAGTAGTCAGTAGGTTTCAGTCGAACCAATGATTGGATCATTGTGTGGCTGTGAAACACATTCTCAAATATCTTAAGAGAATGAGAGATTATATGCTTATATATTCTGGAGAGGATATGATCCTAAGGAGATATACATACTCTAATTTTCAGACAGATGTCGATTCTAGGAAATCAACATCTGGATCAGTGTTCACCCTAGGTGGTGGGCTATACTATGGCGGAGTATAAAGTAAACTTGCATTGCTGACTCCACCATGAAGGCTGAATATGTAGCAGCTTGTGAAGCAGCTAAGGAAGCAGTCTGCTCCAAAAAATTCTTGGTTGATCTAGAAGCTATTCCAGATATGGATAGACCACTCACACTTTATTGCGATGATAGTGGTGCAGTGGGAAATTCAAAAGAACCAAGAACCCACAAGTAAGGAAAGGATATAGAGAGGAAATTCAAACGAACATGGTTGATTCGTTTACAAAGACCTTTTCGACTAAAGTGTTTAAAGCTCACCTAGATGGTGTAGGATTACGTGACATGTCTCATTTGCTCTAGCACAAGTGGGAGATTGTTGGGATGTATGCCCTAGAGCTACATATAATGTAAACGGCTTTATGTGTTTTGAAATAAAATGGTGCATTATTCATTTATCAAAGAGTTTGTTTAGTTTTCGGATATTATAAATTATCTTGAATACCCTAGATTATTTATGTGTCTTCAGACATAGTGTATGAGTGTCATACACAAGAGGATTTAAGTCTGAAATTAGTAATCTTAAATAGTTCATAGAGAGCAAACAAAACGAATACTTTGTTTGTGGTTTATCTATAGCTGCGGTCCATTCTATATTTGTATGGCGACCTTGATCCGAGATCGTCCATGTAGAGACATGAGAATGAAGGCACCTTGTATGATGTGATCATATAGGACTAGACCCAGATGAAAATTATATTCTTTTAATATCTGTTAAACAAAGAAAGTCATTTCGATCTACTAGATGGTCATATATGGATTGATCTTAATCCTGAGTGTACTACGAACTCCTGCATGACAGGCTATGTCCGTTGATTTATAAAGGTGAGGTTGGTGTAGCAGTCCCGACCAATAGCTACATACTTTGGGGGCATGGTCTGTTGTGTAGCTGGAAATATTTTACATAGACATGGGGTTCACTATTTCTTGCGAGAAGTGGAGGAGTATCTTTCTTAAGTGTTGATTCGGTGCTTGAACGATTTGAGCGCTCAAGTCTTTCTATTACGAATAGAAAGATTAAAATTCATAATGGTTATAAATAAATCGTTCATTAGAGAATCAATGGTACTTAAGGTAAAAATAATTAAAGGGGTATAACGGACATTATGACCTGGCTCTATTTATGAGATACTCATGAAGGATTAATCTATATGTAGTGACTATATCGATGGATACCAACTTGGTTCGGCTTAATATATCATATGTGACAACGAGAGTACAGCTTCGGGTTTTTAGTGGAATAACCCGGAGTTAATAATTCGGAATATTTAATTAAAAGCTTAATTAATATTTCGAGATTATTGGAGCTCGGAACCGTAGGTCCATTTGGTCCCCGTGCTAGCTCGATTTACTATAGCGGATTTAATATAATTGGATAGTCCAATTATATACTCACAAATGCATAAATATTATTAATATGATTAATAATATTTTATGTCACACTTGATACTATATATTAAAATGTTGGTATATAGTTTTAATAATTATTTGTTGATTATTAATTATATTTTATTAAATTATATTATTTATATAATTTAATAAATATAGATTTGATATTTGATTTTTCCAAAATTGGTTTTTGGAAGGGTTTTGAATGGTTTTAGTAATTGCACTTTATGAAAGGCAATTACAATATTTTATTTTTGTAACATATCCTTTATTATAGTAATAAAGGTTGATGTTACAAAATTAAAGAAAAAGAACCATCATGACCGAATTTTGGGCTTGGAGGAATAGATAGGGTTTTGTTTTATTTTGTAAAATAAAACCCTAAGTATAAAAAGGAATTTGATTTTTCTTTTTTGGGAGAACTCTCATTCTAACCCTAGCCACCTTTCTTCTTCTTCCTTATTCTCTCAAAAGTTGAGAAAAACATAACTAAGAAAAGAAGAAAAATAAAATCAAAATTTACAAGTGTGTTTTGATCTCTAAAATGTTTAGGGATCATTTTTAAGTCTTGCCCACACAAGTTTCCGTTGGTAACGAGATATAGTTCGGAAGACTTTGTGGTGTCGAACAAATCTTCATCTTCATCTCTTTGTTGTGGTTCACGGTAGTGAGCATTATTTTTACTCATTGTCGCCCATTTTCTTGGTGAAACGGAACCCGTTTTGGTTTCGTTTTAATCTAGAATTTTTGGGGAACATGTAGTGGTGCTTTGGGGCTATTTTCAAGTGAAAAATCAGAACCAAAACACAGCCACTGTCCATGCTAATTCAGGGGATGTTTGGGAGTGTGCTAGGCGCATTTCGGGTTCTAAAACAATCCGGTTTTGTGCTGCTGTTCGGGGGCTGTTTGGGGATTGAAATGAGGCTGATTTTTTTTATATCAAATACAGTAGCAAAACTTCAGTACATCTGCTGGTTCCATTCAGCATTCAAAGGAGAATGGGAGAAAATTTTTTCAAGTGCGATCTGTTTGCCTAAGACGTTTCCGCTGGCTAGGAAAGCGTTTTCTACAAGAACACCTAATTAAATTTCTGGCCTCCAAAATCCAAATGTCAAGTCCATTTTTCTAGATATGCATCCAAAGTATTATTTTACCTACATAAAAGATAATTCACAATAAAAAAAATATAAAACATAAATTTAAATATGATTACAAACGTGCTAAATTAAGGGGATTAGTGAAACCACAAGTGTAAAATGATATTTTATTCTCTCAATAAATATGCACTTTTTAGTCTCAATCAATGCCATGAGAAGAAGTAGGCCCACTATGAGTCCTACCAATCTACCGTTGAGAAGTTTTCCATGTTGCTTCATACCTTACTTTCTTCTGAACCTCCCTCTCTGTGCGCCTCTCTAGAGCCATTGCCTCAAACCGTAATGTTGCATTTAAGGCCTATGTATAAGTCATCTCTGAGGTTATCAAGATAGACCTAAACAGGTAATCACGTAGCCCATTGACAAATCTCTTTAATTTCATTTCCTCTGTGGCAACCAAGTGAGGAGCAAACCTTGATAGTTTGGTAAATGCTATATCATAGTCAATTACCATCATTCATTCACTTTGCACCAACTGTTCAAATTCTCTAGCTCTGACATCCCTTACACTTTCAGGAAGAAACCGAGTTAAGAAAGCTTCACTAAATTCATCACATTGCAAAAGTGAAGCTATGACTGCCCTGACAAATCCGATCACATTCTTCTATGAAGCCATTGGGGTTAGGGTTAGGCTCAGTTCCGAGAAAAGTGGGTGGGTGAAACTTACTAAAGTCTTGTAACGTGACAACTAACTCTTGCTCTTGACCAACTGGAGATTGGGGTTGCATTTGGATAGGTGGTGGGAGAGGTACAACTTGAGCTTGTTGTTGTTGCTGGGTCATAAGGTTCCCTAGAGTTTGTAAAGTTTGATGAATTTGCTGCATTCCCACAAGAGCAGCCTGAGGTACTGGTGCTTTGGCTGTAGGAGGTATCATTATCATGTGCCTCCTAAGAGCAGAGCGCCCTCTTCCCCAAGGCACATGCTCATGTGGTATCGATGGGTCTTGATCCGGAACAATCTCTTATAGGGCTCTCCCACGTGCACCTCTCCTTCGCAGAGGCATAAAGTAGATCTACAAAGGAAATTTGAGATATTAGCTAAAAAAGAAAGAGATTTTATTGAGTATACATGATATGAATAATTTGAAGATGTGCTCGAATGATTCAGATATCGGATAGGAAATATTCTACATACGAGTATCCCGGACATACTACACATGTAAGATACCCATTATCCTTCATTTGTAAGTCACCATACTCCTATCCCAATCTCTAAAACCCCGCTCTGATACCATAACTGTAACATCCCCTAGAGGTAGGATGCTACCGGTAGGAGACAAGATTAACCCGTCTCCATAAGCCTCTAATATTAAAAAAAAACGGATATGACATGCCCTAAACTAGAAAACTTGGACCAAAATCCAGCATCAAGACAAACCCAAACATAACCTCAAACACATTACAGGCCCTCGAGCCACTCATAACACATCCAAATCAAAGTAAACACTCAAGGGCTCCGTGCCCACTGTAGGAAACGTTTTCCTTGCGCAGCGGAAATGCCTTAGGAACCCGGATCAGACTTGAAAACTTTTTCTGCCCTTCTCACCAAGAGGCCGAGTGATACCAGTACCACCACTGAATTTTTGCTTCTGTTTTAGACAAAATTCCAGCCCCGAAACAGCCCCGGAACAGTCCCCGAACAGCCCCCAAACAGTGGCACAAAAACTGGACTGTTTTGGTCTCGAAACGCACCCAATTCACTGCCCAGTTCAGCCCTTTAATGAATCAGTTTCTGCTATATTTCAGATCTGATTTTTCACCCAAAAATAGTCCCAACACAACCCCAAAATGTCCCTTAAAGTTCTCTAAAAATTCTGGATTAAAACGAAACGAAACTGAGTCCCGTTACACAACTTTTGTGTGCGGCAGTGAGCAATTTTTTGCTCATTGCCATGTGATATGTTTAAAAGAGGAGGTGAGTTTTTGTTCGACACCAATAAGTCTTTCGTACTATAACTCGTTACCAATAGAAAATAGGGTGGGCTATACTCACAAAATAATCCCTAAACCTTTTAGAGATTCTTAGTCACACTATTTTTAATTTTGCCTTTCTTCTGATTCTTGTTTTTGGTTTTTCTCAACACTAGAAAGAATTGTGAAGAAGAAGAAAGTTGGCTAGGGTTGCAAAATGAGAGGCTTAGAAAAAATGAAAAATAAAATTCATTTTTATACTTATGGTTTATTATTTCCAAAATAAAGAAAATCCTTCCCCTTTCCACCCTTGCAAGAATCGGCCAAGGCATAATTTTTCCATTAATTTTGTAACAACAATATTAACTTTCCATAAAGAAAATATATGTTACAAATTTGAATAGTTAACACCCATTTAAATGGTGTAACTACCAAAATAATGCCAAGGGTTATGCAACCTAGCATAACTCACCAAGAGTTTCCAAATTTAATGCAAGAGTTTTGCAACCTAGAATAACTCACCAAGGGTTTCCAAAATCCAAGATTTGGAAATTCCAAATTTGGCCTCATTAAATTATATCATATATAATTTAATGTTGTGTATTCAATAATTATCATATAATTATTAAAACCATATATTAAATTTTAATATATAGTTTCAAATGTGATAAAATAATATTATTAATCATATTAATAATATTTTCATTTGTGAGTATATAATTGGACCATCCAATTATATTTAATCTGCTATAGGATATCGAGCTAGCACGGGGACCAAACGGACCTACGGTTCCGAGCTCCAATAATCTCGAAATATTAATTAAGCTCTTAATTAAATATTCTGAATTATTAACTCCGGGTTATATCACTAAAAACCCGAAGCTGCACTCTCGTTGATGCAGATAGTATATTAAGTCGAACCACGTCGGTGTCCATTGATATAGTCATTATATACGGATTAATCCTTCACGAGTATGGTAATTAGAGTCGGGTCATGATGTCTGTTATACCCATCTAATTATTTTTATCTTAAGTACCATTGATTCTATAATGAACAATTTATTAATAACCATTATGAATTTTAATTTTTCTATTCGTAATAGAAAGACTTGAGCGCTCTAACCGTTCAAGTACCGAATCAACCCTTAAGCCTCTACTTCTCGCAAGAATGAGTGAACTTCATGTCTATGTAAAACGTCCCCAGCTACACATCAGACCATGCCCCCAAAGTACGTAACTATTGGTCGGGACTGCTACACCAACCTCACCTTTGTAAATCAAATGACATAGCCTGTCATGCAGGAGTTCGTAGTACACTCCGGATTAAGATCAATCCATATATGACCATCTAATAGATTGAAATGAATTTATTTATTTAACGGATATTATAAGAAAGTCATTTCTATCTGGGTTCAGTCCTATATGATCGCATCATACAAGGTGCATTCATTCTCATGTCTTCGTATGGACGATCTCAGATCAAGGTCGCCATACAATTATAGAATGGATCGCAGCTATAGATAAACCATAAAAAAAATACCAGCTTTGTTTGCTCTTTATGGACTATTTTAGATTATCAACTTCAGACTTAGATCCTCTTGTGTATGACACTCATACACTAAGTCTGAAGGTACAAGTGTAATCTAGGGTAATCAAGATAATTTACAATATGCGAAATTTAAACAAACACTTTGATAAATGAATAATGCATCATTTTATTTCATAACATATAAAACCGTTTATATTACATTAAGCTCTAGGGCATATATCCCAACACCCACAACATCACATCTCATATAATATAACCATATATTACAAACTTTACTATTACATTCACCCCATATGACTAACAATCCCAACATTATAAAGCCTAAAAGAATAATCCATGGTGACTTTACAAAATAATATCCGTCATCTGGTATCATCTCCGTCAAAAGTATGGATTGCGACAAAAGAGTGGAAACTTGCAATCATGAACAAACTGGGGGGGACATGTCTTGTAGACTCAGTGAGTAGATACCAAAAGAAATCAAATCATAAGAGAAATCTAAAAAATATTTATAAAATGATTTTCATGCATGCATCATCAAAAACATATCAAACGCTCAACACCAAAGTCGTGCACAAAGACTGAGCGAGGAATGAACGATCCCTTCTCGAGAAGATAGCGGGTCAATCCATTTCTGATGGACGCCCTAAACAAGCACCCCAGCGGAAACATATGATGAGTCATGAAAACATAAAAACATACAACAAGCGTCAAAGCGGAAATATAATATCAATAGATCATCTCAGCGGAAACATATCATGAAAACATTTAACAAGCACTGAGACGGAAACATGTAATCATAATGCATATTCATTAACAAATCAAACTCGATTCAAATCATAACTTAAAACATTAAAACCTGTGAAATTTAAACAAGAAAACATAAAACGAGGCATCTACTCACAGTGACGAGTTGCGAGAATTACTAAGAAGTAGGCAGTTGATCAAGATGTCGATCTACAATAAAACAAGGATATGTAAGATTCTAGATTTGATTTTCTGAAGCAAAAGAAAATACAACGCAAATTGAATGTAGGGTAATCATGCTATCTTTTATTTCAATCTTATTTATTCAGAATTAAATTTACTTCCCCGATAATTAACTTTTGCACTTTACTTATAAAAATATCATCGCAATTCTAACTCTTCCAAATCAAAACAGCCTTCCCTCCTCACGGCGTCACAGGGGATATTATGCGCTCCTTAGCTCATGGTTCAATTGGCAGTTCACCCTCTTTGTTTTTCACGGTACATCCCTTCTAGCTCACGGCATTTGGGACCAAAACAACCCTTCTCAGTACGCCATTTCAGGGACCGAATCAGCCCCCCTCAGTACGCCATTTAAGGGACCTAAAACAGTCCCATTTTTCCTGCCCTTCAACTCCACACATCACCCAAACACTTTAACTTCATTATCAACTACTACACTCTTCAATAATTTGAACAACCCATTCCCTTCAATGTCGCTCACTACCCTTGCCTAACGCCATACCAAATCATTCAAACGCAGTAAAATAATAATAATATACCATTAGTTTACTCAGTTCTACACTAATTTCCAAATTCACAACAAATCTCCAGCAAAATTAACACCCCTTATAGTACAAATAACATATGAATAATCAATCTATAGTTTTAATAAGATTGTCGATCAAAATAGAGAGAATAAAGTAAACGCATTACCTAGAAAATAGGAAAAATTGAGGTCTCCAAACCAGTTTCAGGTTCGGTCAGGGGGTTCAGTTTGGGGCTTTGATTTTTTTCGCCTCCCTTTCCAATTAATGCATTTCACCAAGCTAGGGAAGTAATTAGGTGAGATTGGCAGTTAGGGTAGTGAAGTTTTTGGCCTAAAATGGTGCGGTAAGTGCTCCAATGGACTGAAGAAAACAAATGAAGAAGAAATAGTGATGTTGATTGTGTGCATGTGAAGGAGAGAAAAAGAAAAGAATGATCTGGTGCGTGAGTGAGAGAGAGAAGAGAAATGAGAAAAAGGAAAGAAAATAAAGTAAAATAAAAGTCTAGAATATTGCATGGAAATAGGCCTCACGCCCATTGTTTCTTTTCAAATTTTTTTTTTTAAGTTAACTACTCCACGGCTATTACACTCAAAGGTTAGGGTTTTCCTAGATCGGGGGTTTCTCAAAATCCTTAATTTCTTAACACAATAACTATATCAACAACATCAATAACAACCCAACAACACCATTTAATCATCAATTCATCAAAACATCAACATTTCATATTTTAGGGATTTCTGATATACATCTTCCTAGCTTGGGTGGGTTGATTTACCTTTGATTACCCTTTGATTTTGGTGGAAAATGATTTTCCCCCCTTTCTTTCTCTTCTTCCTTCTCCATTTTCTCTTTCTCACGTTTTCTTTCTTTCTCCAAATATTAGGGATTTCTAAATAATGTTCCCTTTTACAGCAGGGCTGAATGCAAAATGATCAAATGATAAAAATGCTAGAAACTTTGAGAATTCTCTAGATTAGTTCTCGAGTACTATTCATTAGAAATTTTAAATTATAGTTTTGACCTATTTTTTATTTGAGTTTGGAAAACTTCTCAATGTGAAAATTGTAGATCTCGATCTTATCTTTCCGACGATATAAAATTCATAAAAATCAGAGTTTGTATGAAAATGTTATGATGCAAATACAATGGGCTTGTCACTTTTAATCTTGGAATGAATTCCGTATCGGAACTGCGAGAAATTTTCCGAATGTCCAAAAAGTCATTTTATGAGTATATGCATGTTCGAACATGATTTATATCATGTATCATACATCCCATAATGTAATAGTCGTCAAGATTACCGAGTTGCTACACAGGGTCCTTGTATTTTAAAGCATTATGGTTGAGAGAATGAAACTTACTTGTTCAGCTAGAAAAGATTTATTTCTTAACTAATGTTTCCTTTTAACGGTTCACAAGTCTTTCAGAAATTTGACATAAGATGGTATATGTTGGATGACATCTAACAAAGAAATATTGACCTTTACCTATTTGAATATTTCATATATCCCTGGGAATGGTTCAATTTCTTTATTTTTAATTCCTGAGGAAATGGAGGTGCATGAGAAAAATTATTATCATCAAAGATGGGTAATGGTTCATTAACCCCGTCTTTACCCTCTGAATCTGATTTATTTTCATCTTCGTGAGGTTCAAGAATAGGTTTATGAATGGCTTTACCACTGCGAAGAGTAATAACAGATTTGACTTGGTCTATGTGTTGACTATCAGAACTACCCTCGTGAGGGTTTTGATGACTCTTGGGGTTTGGTTGTGGTTGTGCAGGAAACTTTCCTTTCTCATTAATGGTCAATGCATATGTGATTTTGGAAAAAGTATCTTTCAGATCAATCAATGTTTGTACATTTTTATTATTGATGGCTTCATGTTTCTCAATGAATGCATGCAAGATATCCTCAAGGGTTTTCCTAGGCAGTGAGACATATGGTGCATAATTCTAGGAGTTTTGGAAATTCTGGTGTACCTAAGGAGGTTGTCGCGATGGTTGTGCTTGATTATCTTTCCTCCAATTGAAGTTTGGATGGTTTCTCCAACCAAAATTATAGGTCTGGGAGTATGGGTTTGGATTTGGTCTTTTGAAAGTGTTTATGAAACTTACTTGGTCATGGAGACCTTCTTCCAGGGCTGGCAAAGTAGGGAAAACTTGTGTGATATATTCATTTGAATTACAGATTTGATAGGTTTCTTCTTGAACAGACTTGACATGATCACACTTCCTCATTTCTAATGCCCCGACCTTTTTAACTAGAGATGCATATTTAGCATAATGGCCATGGTCTTCCCTAAGGTTAAACATATCTATACCAAATGACTATAGTTTTACAGACGACTCATAAGTGCTAATTGTGTCCCATTGTTGTGCATTCTCTACTACGTGTTCTAGATAATCTAGTGCATCTTCAGGATTTTTGTCCCTAAATTCACCATTACACATCATTTTCACTACTTGTATACCTTAAGGTGTTAAACCCTTGTAGAAGTAGGCAACCAGCCTTCATGTTTCAAACTCGTGTTGTGGACAAACATTCAACATCACTTTAAATCTCTCACAATATTTGTAAAGTGTTTCCCTCGACTCTTGTGTGAAAGTTGTGATTGAAACGTGCTGTATCTGAGGGAAAAATAATGCAAGATGGTGATTGATGAGCAAAAAAATATCAATATTTATCGCCCCTTATACTTAATATTTTGTTTAGTTTCTCGGGTTTGATGAACGTTTTGATGTGTTTTAGTTTATTTTACAGATAAAATAATATTGGGACTCAATGGAATCATTTAGGATGAAATGTGGGTCAAATAAGGGTAAAAATTGGACCTAACATATTAATTTTGGAGATTGGAAACTTGAAAGGGCGTTCTAACGAAGTACAGTTTCGGAAATTCTAATTTTGCGCAATTGTAGTATCTTGGGCATAACGTTTTATTCAGATATCAGATTGAGCTAATTCAAGTTCCATATTAAAGAAAACTCAAAGATCTACAACTTTGAAGAACAAAATAATATCGAATTCTGAATATTTCATGACCGTAATTGATGAAACATCTGGAAGTGTGTTATGTGTAATTATTAAAGTCATTTTTAAAACAAAAAATAAAAAATAAAAAAAAAAATAGTCAAACTCCTACCAAACATGATAGCAATTAGTGGAGCAATTAATAATGGATTTGGTGGAGGCAAAATTTTGGCTATAAATATCAAGCCATTTCATTTGTAAATTCATATTTTCTTCTTTGAAATACCTTAAGAATACTAAGAAGATTGTATCTTTCTTTTTTATTTACAACTTTCAGTAATTAATTTCCGCTTTTGCACTTTCTTTTCTTTACTTTTCAGTCTTTACTTTCTGCAATTTACTTTTACGCACAATACTTTCTTTTCTTTACTTTTCAGCAATTTACTTTTCAGTAATGAGGAGGTAACTCCCCCTTGCTGGGGTAAAATGTAAAAATTTTATTACTAATATTTAGATTAATCTCCCTTAATTATAATATATAAACTAGTTAAAATCTGACTTAACAAGGATACCGCCATATTAGTCGATTGGTAATTATTTAAATTGGTTTTAACCTGGCTAAACTGGATACCGCCTGATTGGTCTGTTGGTAATTAATTATTAATTTGACTTAATCTGGATACCGCCTATATGGCTGGTTTGTAATTATCTTGCAAAGTTAATATATTATATTAAAGGAGATATCTAAAACAGAAGTAATAAAAGTGGATCCTTTTACCTTAGCATTTTTTTTATTGTACTTTCACTTTATTTACCTTCCGGCATTTACTTTTCAGCATTTACTTTCCAGCTTTTATTCTTCAGCATTTAATTTCAGTATTTACTTTTCAGCATTTACTTTTCGTCATTTACTTTTCATTATTTAATTTTCAGCAATTTACTTTATGTCTTTTATTTTATTTAAGTTTTTACTACTCCTAAATATATGTCGTAACTAAGTCAGTTATCTGGGGTTGTGATGAAGTCCAATATCACCTGTTTATAAAGGGTTAAATTACGGTTTGGGTAATATAAAGGTTTATTTATTGAGCCTTAGTCTTAATGTGTCTTGTTAACTGGCCATTAATAAAATTATTTCGGTAAACTAAAAATGAACTTGGAAAAGGGATTTTAGGTTAAAGACCTTAGACTCAATAGCCAACAATCTTCTTTGAGGATAGATAACCCTTTAATAGATTTCCTTACAGGATAAGAATATACATGTCGGGCGGGGGTAGCCATAATTGGAACTTAATCTTAATTAATTCAGATAACTTAATTGACATAGGAATATGATTAATCGGGTTACACTGGGTATTTGTATCTGACCATCGGAAGAGGTTTTTTTCATAATTTCGTGTTCGAGGTTAATAAATCGATATATTACACAACCATAAGATAAAAACTTCATCTTTAGAAATGATATTGGAAAAATTCACAACCCTGGATAGTTTTATAAAATTGAATTTTCCTAAATCTACTTTTAAGCAATTTCATTTACTTGTTTTAAGTTTAAAGTCACCATCCAATCAAATAACCAATCCATTAGATACTCGTAAAAATTTGACTTCATAAATTAATAACAAAAGGTTTTAAGTCCTCGTGGGATCGATACTTTTATACTACTTGAACGATACGTGCGCTTGCGTTATACGTGTGTGATTACGCCGGTCATGTTTTTAGCGCCGTTGCCGGGGACTTATTTATCTTTCACTATTAATTTTGGGGTTATATACCTTTACTTTTGTCTAATTTCTTTTTACTTATTAATTTTATTTTCTTGTGTTTCAGGTTCTAAAACATTACATGAGACAAACCAGAAGCTTTGAAATCCGATCGCTTGACCCATAGATTGAAAGAACCATCAGATAGTTGAGAAGGGAAAGGCGAGAAGGCCAAGAAACAATCTTTAACATGGAACCTGAAACTTTGGATGTTGCACCACCAATTCCCATTGGAGACAGAACCATTTCGATGGTTGACGGCTTCATTTACTGTATTGTACTTCCTCTCTTACCAGCAAATGCGTGTGACATCAAAACATGCATTCAAAACATGCATTCAGTTTGGGGGGAACGCAACTGAAGATCCTAATTCCCACATCAGCAACTTCCTGGAAGTTTGTGGCACTTTCAATTACAACCGAACGGCTGAAGAAGCAATGAGACTGTAAGTTTTTCCATATTCCTTGAAAGAAAAAGCTAAGGCTTGGCTACATTCATTACCAGCAGGTTGCATCACAACTTGGAATACTCTAGCCACCAAATTCCTTGCAAAATACTTTCCACCAGCCAGAACTACAAAGTTGAGGAATGATATCACATCCTTTGTGCAACAAGATTCAGAATCCCTCTGCGAAGCTTGGAAAAGATTCAAAGATTTACTCCGGAAATGTCCTCACCATGAGATTGTAAAATGGCTATAAGTTCAAACCTTTTACAATGGACTTTCTGGAATAATGAGAACCACAATTGATACTGCTGCTGGAGGAGCTTTGATGGCAAAATGAGAAGATCAAACCTGGGTCCTAATTGAAGAAATGGCAAACAATAATTCCTTGTGGCCAATAGAAAGGAGCTTGATCCAATAAATTGCTGGAATTTATGAAATTGGAGCCAACACTGCACTGAATTTCAAGCTGGATATGATTTGTAAAAATCTGGAAACTCTTAATATGAAGGTTAA
This sequence comes from Zanthoxylum bungeanum, assembly GCA_019454045.1. NCBI lineage: Eukaryota > Viridiplantae > Streptophyta > Magnoliopsida > Sapindales > Rutaceae > Zanthoxylum > Zanthoxylum bungeanum. The sequence continues at coordinate 40,446 of SKCR01044529.1, read as the reverse complement.
TGCTGGATCTGTTGGACAGTTATGACCCATAGCGTCACTATTTGTAAAAGACATTGTGTTTTTGTACAAATTAATTATGTAGCAATGGAAATTGCCTTTTATCATTTCGTAATTAGATTACTTAAATGTGTGAATGATGAAAGTCCTTATGATTAGTTACGGATTGAGATGATATGAGACATTATCAATCCAAAAAGGTTTAATCATTAAATATCTCTAGTCGTAGTATTATCGAGACTGGACATCGATAATACGGAATAGACTAGTATTGCACTTGTGCGTGTTATGGAAGCGTAACAACATAATTCTCATGTATTTAAGTATTGGATACTTATGCAAGTGTGATAAGAGGTTGTGTTTTACCGAAGGTACGAAAAATAGCTTTGCTCTAGATAGACCCCGCGGAATCCCATTGGTAGTATGACTATGAGTCTATGGGAGTCCGCATCAGGGTATTTGTATTTGGTCTTAACCTGAGACTTGCATCGCTAGTACTTGCGACAATCAATACGCTTTGGTTTTGGTCGTCCAGGACTTTAATAGGTTCTGTGTACGCCTCTTCTGGGTTTATTGAGAATCGTAGTGTATTGGGTGTGATGTCAAGAAGGAAGTATCACTTCAGTCATATGGAGATGATGGTCATGCAGGGATACAGATTTGGTTCTCTAAGGGTTGCAACCATCGGGATACTATAACTAGGTCATGATTATTCGATAATAAAGACATTAGTTGTTAGTAATCCGATATATGCTTCATACGGGGCAGACACTGTACCAGCCCCAGGCCTTGCATGTGACATCCGATACTGGATCGTAATACGCAATACTACGTATACTACGCCTGATATAGATCGTATATTCCATTAAGAATATTTCTGGAGAATTGGGAAGGCATGGCGCTTTGCTAGAAGCCAACCTTGTCTCGTAAATCGGTAAAAACGTAGTACTTGGTACGTACGTGTTCGGATAGTCCGATGACCGGATTTGCTGCCAACATATCCAGGGATCTCTTGGGTCGCTTCCCGAAGATACACCGATGACGTATCATTCGAGCTTAATTAATCTGGGATTAATTGCGGAGAGATTTTATCTGTGATAAAATACTATTTGAAGAGAGAGAAAGATTAATTTGGAATTAATACACCGATGACGTATGATTCGAGCTTAATTAATCTGGGATTAATTGCGGAGAGATTTTATCTGTGATAAAATACTATTTGAAGAGAGAGAAAGATTAATTTGGAATTAATCATTAAAATAATATATTTGATATATTATTCGAAATTAGATTTCGACGCGGAATTAAAATTAGATTTTAATTGGGGAAAATGAGTTAATTTAGAATTAATTCGTTAGCGACGTGAATAGTAATTTTGCTAGGCATAATTATTTAATTAAATTCGATTTAATTACGTCGCGACGGAAGTTCGTTAATTCGGAATTAGCGAACCCGAGCCCGGGAGTGTTTTCGGGCCCACTCGCATTCGGAATCGAGTGGGGCCCACATGTCACATCAAGTGTCACATCATATGTCACCTTAAGTTACTTTTGGTTGATGTGTTTTGGTGGAGTTGTTGGTGGCTTGTAAAATACTCCAAATTGAAAGCTTTGTGTGACCTTTTACCAAATCAATTTTTTGTATTAGATATAAATTGATTTGAAAATCAAAATACACAAGCTTCTTCATTCTCTCACCCTGACCGAAACACTTAAGGAAAATACTCTCCCCATTTGCTTTCTTCTTCACCGAAATTGAGAGAAGGAAGTGTGAGAATTTTTGTTGCAATAATTCTCAGAGAGCTAGCACTCATCAAGGATCATATCAAGGTGTTAGGAAACCAACTTGAGAGCTTGGAAAGACAAAACAAAGCTTGGAGCTTGTGGACTCCCTTGGCCGAATCTTAAAGCTTCTTGGAGGAGAAATTTTTGTTGATCAACGCATCCAAAAGCCGATCATTGTAAGTGTGTTTCCGCCACTCTTCTTTATTATTCATTCACATTTCTATGCTTATTTGATATTGGGAATAAACCTAGAAACCCAACAATGGTATCTATGAGCCAAAATGAGCATGAAATGAATTAGGGTAAAATTTGGGTAAAATCAATTTGAGCATGATTTGATAAAATTGATTGATTGAGTATGCTTGAATGATGATATATTGAGGTTGTATTGGATCAAATTCTTGAAATATTGATTGGATCAACTTTTTGGCCATGGATTGGCTTGGCCGAATGTAACTTTACCCTACTAGTCTTGGTATTTTTTTGTTTCGTAGATCATTGGATGACTTGAAACGATTGGGATATGTCGATTTAAAATTCAATCGGATTGAAAAATGAATTCGGACAAAATTCCTTACCATTGCCGAGAGCTTGATAGCATGGAACAAGTTGATTTTTTGATTCAAGAATGTTGGACATTAGTTGAACAATAAGATACATAATTAATTAGTTAAATTGTATTTTGGAAATATTAATTTGGGTAATTAATTGATGTATTACACTTAAGTTAATTGAATTATAAAATTTGGAATTTTAAAATTTGATTAATGGGCTTAATTTTGAATTGGGCTTGAAAATGTTATATTTGGGCATAATGGGCTTGGTTGGGCCAAGTTGGTTTAGGCCAATTGGATTGGATCCAAATTGGGCCTAAATCATACCATTAAGTCCAAATGTAATAAATGAGATTTAAAAGTTTAATTGGGCCTTATGGGCTAAAATTATTTTCTTGGCAAATGAGGGTGATTCCTTAATTGGGCTTGGTAATTAGGTTTGACCCATATTGACCAAAGCCCATGCCTTATGAAATCAATTGAAAGCCTATCGGACTTTAATTAAACGTGTTGGACAATTATGACTCATGGCATCACTATTTGTACAGATCATGGTGTTGTTGTACAAATTAACAATGTGACAAATGAGATTACTCTCTTATCATTTGTGATTAGATCACCTAGATGTATAAATGATAGGAGGTCCCTATGATTTGTTCCTGGACTGAGAATGATATGATACAGTATCAGTCCACGAAGGATAAATCATTAAATATCCCTAGTCATAGTATTATCGAGATTGGACATCGATAAATACGTAAAAGACTAGTATTACACTTGTGCGCGTTGTAAGGGCATAACAGTATAGTTCTCATATATTTGGGTATAAGATAATCATGCAAGTGTAATAGGAGGTTGTGTTTTACCGATGGTACGGGAAACAGCTTCGCTCTAGATAGACCCCCTCAGAATTCCATTGGTAGTATGACTATGTTTCTATGGAAGTCCGAAATCAGGGTAGGTGTAATTGGTCTTAACTTGAGACTTGCTCCGCTATTACTTGCGACAATCAATATACTTTGGTTACGGTCGTCTAGGGCTTTAACAAGTTCTGTGTACGCCTATACTGGGTATATTGAGAATCGTAGTGTGTTGGGTGTGATGTCAAGACGGAAGTGTCACTCCAGTCATATGGAGATGATGGTCACGTAGGAGACGGTACTAGTATTGTTAAGTACTACAGTTATCGGGATAAAATGACAAGGTCATGTTTATCTGATTATAGAGACTAGTTACTAGACATTCGACCTATGCTTCGTACGGGGCAGACACAATTCCAGCCCCAGGCCTAGCACGTGATCATCCGATACTGGATCGAGATACGCAATACTACGTATACTACGCCTGATATAGATCATTTATTCCTGTAAGGATATTTCTGGAGAATTGGGAAGACATGGCGCTTTGCTAGAAGCCAACCTTGTCTTGTAAATCGGTATAAACGTAGTACTAGGTACTTACGTGTTCGGATAGTCCGACGACCGAATTTACTGCCAAAATATCCGAGATCTCATGGGTCGCTTGCCAAAGATTCACCGATGACGTATGACTCGCACTCTAAATTAATCTGGGATTAATTAGAAGAGAGAGAAAATTAATCTGGGATTAATTGCGGAGATATTTTATCTGGGATAAAATATCATTAAAGAGAGAAAAAAGATTAATTTGGAATTAATCGATTAATTAATATATTTGATATATTAAACGAAATTAGATTTCAACGCGGAATTAAAATTAGATTTTAATTCTGGCGAACGAATTAATTTAGAATTAATTCGTTAGCGATGTGAATAGTAATTATGCTAGGCATGATTATTTAACTAAATTAGATTTAATTACGTCACAACGGATAATTCGTTAATTTGGAATTAACGAACCCGAGCCTGGGATTATTTGCGAGCGCATTCGCATTTCGAATTCGAGTGCGAAACGTAAGTCAAATCAAGCGTCAAATCGCTAGTCGCATCTAGCGTCATATCATTCGTCAATCAAGTGATAGATGTCTTTCACTTTGAGTGATTGACGCCAGTCACTATTCATTGATTGATGGATTGATGGAGTGATGTGTGTGGTTGGCAAGCATTTATGGCTTGATTTTTTTGAAAAATAAAAAGTGGTATATGTTAATTGATTTTTGGAAATCAATTAGTCAACACACAACCAACTCTCTCATCTCTTTCTTCTTCCTCTCACACGCCCAAGGGGCTGAAAAACCTTCTGTTTTTCTGTTGAAAACCGAAAGCCATAGGGAAGCTTAGAGTCGCGATTTTGTGGTAAAATCGGGAGTGCTAGCACACTACGAAGTCATGCGAATGTGATAGGAAAGTCTACCCATGAGTCGGGAATCGTTTGACGAAGCTTGGAGCTTGACGAAGAAACTCACTGCCACTGCCGAGCATCCAGTGGGCAGAATTTCAAGTTTTGTTGCTTGCCGCGTCGCTCAACCGATCGATGTGAGTATTCCGCAACTCCATCGTTGTATTCGCATTTGTTTCATGCTTGTTTAATGATCTTGGGACGTTAGCAAACACCAACAATGGTATCAGAGCAAGGTTAAACATGAAATTGTTTAGGGTAAAAATTTGGGTAAAAATGTGTTTGAGCATGATTTATGAAATTGGATGAATGAGTATGTTTAAATGTGTTTTAATTGAGGATTGATTGGATCAATTTGTTGAAAAATTGTTTGGAACAATTTTCCTCAATTATCTTAGCTTGGCCGAAAGTTAAGGAACCCTATTTGTCTTGGATTTTTGATTTTTGATCATTGGATGAGTTAAAAATCATTTGGGGATATTGATTTAATGTTGGTTTGGATTTAATTGGATTGAATTCGAATTGGACAAAATAATCCCTCCAATGCCGAGACATTGAGCATGATTATTGGGTTTGATTTTTGATGAAATATGTTGGACATGTTTTGTTGTAATTGTGCATGATTAATTGTATAAATTAATGTTTTGTAAATATTGATTTGGGTAATTAATAATGCTATACACTTTAGTTTAATTAAATGTGAAATTGGATTTTGTAATTTAATTAAATTGGGCCTAATTTTGGAAATTGGCTTTTAAAGTTGTTATTGGGCTAATTGGGCTTGGTTGTACCAAGTTAGGTTTAGGCCAAATGGATTGGATCCAATTGGGCCCAAAACCGCTTCCATAAAGCCCAAATGCGACTAATGGACCTTTAAAGTTTAATTGGGCCTAATGGGCCAAAATTGATTTCTGGGCTTATGGGGTAATTCCCGGATTGGATTTTGGTTATTCGGTTTGACCCGAGTTGACCAAAAGTCCACGCCTTAAGAAATTAATTAAAAGCTCATTGGACTTTAATTGAATTGACGTTGGACGTTAATCGGGCTTTGAGACCCGTAGCGATTAAATTTGGAATTTAAGTTGTAAAGGTTCATAATTAAAGTGTAGTATTTAATTTGGAATTAAATAGCGAATTAGAATTGAACGCATATTAAATTGGATTTAATGATGTAGTTTAATTTAATTCGAGAATTCGTACTTTGAATACTTATTCGCAAAACGAGTTTGACTCGCGCAAAATCAAATCGTTGTTTGAACATTGGATGGTCATTAATTATCTGATTAATTAATTTGATTAGATTGATTGATAACATGCTTGTGTGAATACATGGCTGCGATGCATGAATAATGTATATCGAATGAATATTAGATGGGTGGGACAATTTTAGAAATTATTGTAATAAATTTGATTTATTAATTGGACCTGTGTGTCCAGCCTTATACCTCCATATTCTTTGTATTCTCTTCTCACCTATTCCCCTAAATGTAAATGAGGTTTCTTTAGAAGTGTAGTGTAACGGGTAGAAGTAAATACATGTGCTAGCGGGAGAGAGAAATGGAGAGATTTGATCTAGGATCAATGTGTAAAGTATCCATCCGCATATCATTATTATTTTATCATATGCGCTTTATTATGTGTTTAGAATGCATGTTTAAGGGTGTATGATGATGAGACTTTAACAAAGATAATAAATTGGTTGCCAATTAGCACGCGAAAAACCATCACAAAATCTTAAGCGTCTTTTCTTCCATTGAGTGATTCTCACTCAAGATCCGAGACTTGCATTGGCTTGTTGGCCAAAGTCAAGGCCTTTAACCGTCGAAGATGTGTTTGAATCACGAGAGCTTTGTTCCATATTGGTGTCTTGTCTAAGTTGTGGTTTGTTGGCCAAAGTCAAGACCACTTCTTGTCCATCGACATTGATTACGAAGCTTTCCATGGTCAATGGGTCGCGCTTAACTGGGATCACTAAGTTTGTTGTGCCAAAGCCAAGGCTTAGTTGATTCAGAGGAAAAAGGTTAGGCAATACATTGGATGTATTGGCATATATAAGATATATGTTTCGGACTTGGATGTCCCCCTACTGGATCTAGGAATTGGATTGGATCCAATTGATCTTAGAGATCTACCTAGTTAATTATCATACAATTTATTGGCCAAAGTCAAGATTGTGTGATATTTAACGAGATCCTAGCCCGCTAGGAAACACGGTTTCCCGAGTACTCGACAGAGGGTTAGAGGCTTGCCAAAAAATAGTGGGAGGCAAGAATTGAATTTGCAATATTCATTTAATTACTTGCCATACGCGCTCAAACAATATCATTCGTCAAATATATTAAATGTTAGTTAGGACTAATATTTAAAACGTTGTTTTATAAAACAGTTGGACTGTATTCAAACTATTCATTTATAGTTGATTTTATAATTGGATTATAGTAATCAATATAATTGATTTCAATCTATTCAATTATAGTTGATTAAATAGTTGGACTATAGTAATCATTATAATAAATAGTACCTAAATCGTTGATTAAATAGTTGGACTATTAAAATAAAGATAAAATTGAAAGATTGACATTTAAAACATAATCCTAGGGAAAATATATTTAAATGGTTTAATTTTCAAATTGGGAATAATTTCAAGATAGTCCTGGAAACTAATAAGTTACTTTAGTTGATAAAATAATATATTAGGCTTAAGCCCGGAGTTAAGCAAATAATAGAGCATGATCTTTGAAAGATTCATGTGATGATAACTTTAGTGCTTAATCCATTTAGCTTGTCAAAAAGACTCCTTAATTTCTTAATCAGAACTAAGGATTAGATCCTTAAAGTATGATAATGAAATTGAAGGATCTTCAAAGAATCTATCCTTAGAATCTTAGAAGTACTAAATTGCAATAATAACTCTTGGAGGGTTAATGACTATTCTCAAGGAGATAAAGTCAAACTTTGAAATAAGGCAAGTAGCGCAAGGCACACCTTACTTCGATATTCTAGAAGTCAGAGGCTTGGCCAAAGGCTTCTGAAGTGTGAAAAAGGGCAAAGGCAAAATCATTATAATCTTCTGGGAAGATAATGGACATATCCCAAAATGTCTGCCTAAATTGTGGCAAACGGGATCGCGGAAGCGTGACTGCCGTTTGGACAAAGCAGACATGAAGGAATTGAAGACGAACAAGGCTCTGACTTCAAATATGTTTGTTATGATTATGTTCACTACTAGTATTGAAATTGGATTTTAAATACTTAGTGTGATACATAAATACATACTGATGTTCAGAATCTGCTATGAGCAGGATACTGACTTCAGTTGAGATTAATCTGCGAATTGGAAACGGGATGAAAATCGCTGTTTTAACCGTAGATACCTAAGTTTAGGAACTACCTTCGGGTGTGTACCTAAATTTAGAAACTGTTATGATGTAACTAGTTTGACTAGATACATTATCTCCATATCAGTGTTTAACCCGCTGCAGGTGAACCTTTATATTCTAGAACACTAAAGTGATTTTATATAAAGATGATATTGAGATGAACACATTAGATGTGAATAACAGAATTTATATTTTGAATATAAATAAATCTCAAATATATAACATGACAAACAAACAGCTCAAACTGATTTGATCAGAAGAGACTAATTGTGGCATTGTTGTCTGGGACACAATTAAACAAGAATCGTATATCCACACTTTTGAAGAGTGGATACTAGGACTGATTTGATTCCATTCAAATAAAATCTACGAATCTAGTTTATTGGGTAAAGTGCCTAAAACACCTTTACTTGGTAAAAGTGTAAATGCCACCGATCTGTAAGCCCTAGTTCATAGTGAAGCAAGTGGGCCCATGTCTAGCTAGGCTAGATGTGGATATGAATATTTCATGACCTTTACGGATGTGGCATCGCGTTATGGTTATGTGTTTCTTTTGAAGAACACAAATCGAAAACTTTTATTGTTTCGACACGAAATAGACGTACAGATCGGCTAAAGTATTAAACCGTCACTGTAAGACCGTAATGGAAAATACATAGGTAATAAGTTTCTAATATACTTGAAAGATTATAGTATTCTTTCAAATGAGGACTCCTCCCGGAACACGTCATTTTGACGGTGTGTCCGAACTGAGTAACCGAATTTTGTTGGACATGATAAAGGTTAATCATGAGTCGCTCTGAGCTACCATTTCCTTCAACGGATACGCATAAACAGTGCAGAACTTATTTTGAAAAAGGTTCCATAAAAATCTGTTTGACAGATTACATATTAGATATGAACGGGAAAGAAACCAGGTTTCTTATTCTTATAAATTTGGGATGCTAGGCATACGTTTGGATGATACCAAACTAGAACCCAAATTGGATAAGTGCCAATTGTAGGTTATCCTAGGGATACCAAAGTATAGTACTTATATATCTCACTAGAGAACAATTAGATTGTTGCTTGCCATGCGGTTTTCCTAAGAGGAATACCGATATGCAGTGGTAAGTGGGAGGATAGTAAAACTCGATGAAAATCAGAGTAATACTACTCCAGACACCGAATCTTAATGGAACACAAATAGTTCATCAAGGATGAAAATATACCATAATCTTCGAATACACAAGAATCGCGTAAGTCGGAGAGAGTCAGAAAACAACCTGGGGTATGGGTTTCTGATCTCACCTCATAAAGATGTCAATCTTTTTAGGAATACCAACTGACTACGTATGAGGAAGTGATACAAGGTATTGACTCCCTATTATGGAAAAGTGCCATGAGTCCGAAATGGATTCCATGTATATCAACAAGATTGGATACTAGTTGATGTACCGCAAGGCATTGTGCCTACTGGTACTATATAAGTCTTCAAGAAGACGTACATGGATGGCAAAATACCAACGAATAAAGCTAGGCTTTTAGCGGAAAGGTATCGTTATCACATTGTGTTGATTATGATTCAACCTTTTACCTATTGCCACGGTAAATCCATTTGGATAATGCTTGCTACTGTTGCATGTTTCATTTATGAAATATGTCAACTTAACGGGAAAATCGCTTTCCTGAAAAGGAAACCTTTTGGAGGATGTTTACAACATCCTGTCGGTTTTGTCGTACCTAAACTAGCAAACAAGTTTGCATGTTATTCGATCCATGATTGGATTGTAGCAAGCATAGGTTCTTGGAATTATCATTTTGATGTAATCATAATGGTTTATGATTTAATTCAAAACGAAAATGATTCTTGTGTATATAAGAGGGTTAGTGGGAGCGCACTAACAATAATGTCCTATAAATAATGATAATATGTCATTTCTTGGAAATGATATTCCCATAATAACTATCGGTGAAAGCTTGGCTTTCATGAAAAACTCTCCGAGAAATCGTACATTGAAAAGTGTACGCGACCTGGTGTCTCATACGCTTTGAGCATATGGATTCACAAACAGGCCAATACAAGTGATAGTCACTGGATTGATGTTAAGAACATCTGTTAGTATCTTAGAGAACTAAGGATGTTGTCTTAATCTATGGAGAAGGATAACTTGAAGTGACTGGGTTCACTACTGCAAGTTTCCTAAACCGATAAAATGACTACAAGTCACAAACGGTACTACAAAGTTTGAATAACGGAACAGTGAGCTGGAAATCTTCCAAGCAAGATACTGTTACTGAATAAACAACAAATGCGGGTTATTACTGCAGCTGAGGCAGCAATAGAAGCCTTCTGCGTCGATAATAATCTAATTAGATTAGATATAATTCTGTTAGCAGCTGAGCTAGGCATCAGCACAAGCTAAAGAATTAATGGTCTCATCAACGATCCAGATATATACTTCGATATTCATCTGATTCGTTCGGATCATACATCGTGGCGATGTGATGATCGAATAAATCACATCAGATGATAATCATGCAAATCCGCTGACGAAAGCATTTTCTCAGCAGTTTGAGCCAACCGTACATAGTTCGAGTGTTAGACACTCGAGTGACTGGCTATATGCCAAGTGGGAGATTGTTGGACAATTATGACCCATAACGTCACTATTTGTACAGATCATTGTGTTGTTGTACAAATTAAATATGTGACAAATGAGATTGCTCTCTTATCATTTGTGATTAGATCACCTAGATGTATAAATGATAGGAGGTCCCTGTGATTTGTTCCTGGACTAAGAATGATATGAGACAGTATCAGTCCACGAAGGATAAATCATTAAATATCCCTAGTCAGAGTATTATCGAGATTGGACATCGATAAATACGTAAAAGACTAGAATTACACTTATGCGCGTTGTGGGGGCAAAACGGTATAGTTCTCATATATTTGGGTATAAGATACTCATGCAAGTGTAATAGGAGGTTGTGTTTTACCGTTGGTACGGGAAACAGCTTCGCTCTGGATAGACCCCCTCAGAATTCCATTGGTAGTATGACTATGTGTCTATGGAAGTCCGAAATCAGGGTAGGTTTATTTGGTCTTAACCTGAGACTTGCACCGCTAATACTTGTGACAATCAATATACTTTGGTTGCGGTCATCCAGGGATTTAACAGGTTCTGTGTACGCCTATGCTGGGTATATTGAGAATCGTAGTGTGTTGGGTGTGATGTCAAAACGGAAATGTCACTCCAGTCATATGGAGATGATGGTCACGTAGGATACTGTACTAGTACTCTTAAGTACTGCAGTCATCGGGATAAAATGACAAGGTCATGTTTATCCGATTATAGAGACTTGTTACCAGACATTCGACATGTGATTCATACGGGGCAGACACAATTCCAGCCCCTGGCCTAGCACGTGATCATCTGATACTGGATCGAGATACGCAATACTACGTATACTACGCCTGATATAGATCCTTTATTTCTGTAAGCATATTTTGGGAGAATTGGGAAGGCATGGCGCTTTGCTAGAAGCCAACCTTGTCTTGTAAATCGGTATAAACGTAGTACTAGGTACTTACGTGTTCGGATAGTCCGACGACCGAATTTACTGCCAAAATATCCGGGGATCTCATGGGTCGCTTCCCAAAAATTCACCGATGACATATGACTCGCACTCTAAATTAATCTGGGATTAATTAGAAGAGAGAGAAAATTAATCTAGGATTAATGTGGAGATATTTTATCTGGGATAAAATATCATTAAAGAGAGAAAAATGATTAATTTGGAATTAATCGATTAATTAATATATTTGATATATTAAACGAAATTAGATTTCGACGCGGAATTAAAATTAGATTTTAATTCAGGCGAACGAATTAATTTAGAATTAATTCGTTAGCGAAGTGAATAGTAATTATGCTAGGCATGATTATTTAAGTAAATTAGATTTAATTACGTCGCAACGGATATTTCGTTAATTTGGAATTAACGAACCCGAGTCCGAGATTATTTGCGAGCGCATTCGTATTTCGAATTCGAGTGCGGCACGCAAGTCAAATCAAGCGTCAAATCGCTAGTCGCATCTAGCGTCACATCATTCGTCAATCAAGTGATAGATGTCTTTCACTTTGAGTGATTGACGCCAGTCACTATTCATTGATTGATGGATTGATGGAGTGATGTGTGTGGTTGGCAACCATTTATGGCTTGATTTTTTTGAAAAATAAAAAGTGGTATATGTTAATTGATTTTTGGAAATCAATTAGTCAACACATAACCAACTCTCTCCTCTCTTTCTTCTTCCTCTCACACGCCCAAGGGGCTGAAAAACCTTCTGTTTTTCTGTTGAAAACCGAGAGCCATAGGGAAGCTTAGAGTCGCAATTTTGTGGCAAAATCGGGAGTGGTAGCACACTACGAAGTCATGCGAAGGTGATAGGGAAGTCCACCCATGAGACGAGAATCGTTTGACGAAGCTTTGAGCTTGACGAAGAAACTCACTGCCACTGCCGAGCATCTTGTTGGCAGAATTTCAAGTTTTATTGCTTGCTGCGTCGCTCAACCGATCGATGTGAGTATTCCGCAACTCCCTCGTTGTATTCGCACTTGTTTAATGCTTGTTTAATGATCTTGGGACCTTAGCAAACACCAACAAAACGGACATTGGATGTTAGTTGGGCTTTGAGACCCGATTAGATTAGATTTGGAATCTAAATCATTAAAGCGCATTAAAAAAGTGTAGATATTTAATTTGGAATTAAATAAATGAATTAGTATTGAATACGAATTAAATTAGATTTAACGAGTAGTTCGATATAATTCAAGAATTCGTACTTTGAGTACTTATTCACAAACGAGTTGGACTCACGGAAAAATCAAATCGTTGTTTGAACATTGGATGATCACATAATTCAAAGACTAATTAATTGGATTATATTGGTTGAATTGCATGCTATGAATGAATATATGGATGTGTTGAATGAATAACGTATATCGGATGGATATTAGAAGGGAAATGGCAATTTTATAAATTGGACCTGCGTGTCCAGCCTTATCTCTCATTATTTCTTTGTATTCTCTTCTCACCTAATTCCCCTCAATGTAATGAGGTTTCTATTATTGTATTATGTAATTGGGTAGAAGTAGAATAGTGCTAGCCGGGGAGAGGAAAATGAGTGATTTGTTCTAGGAACAAGTTGTTAAATATCCATCCGCATATCGTTATTAATTTACTTTCGCGCCTTATTATGTGTTTAGAATGCATGTTTAAGGGTGTATGATGATGATACCTAACAAAGATAATAAATTGGTTGCCAATTTACGTGAAAATCCCTCAATTCATATTAAGCGATATTTCCTTCCATTGAGTGATTCTTACTCAAGATCCAAGATTGGCATTGGTTTGTTGGCCAAAGTCAAGGCCTTTGTCAATTGCGGATGTGTTTGAATCATGAAGGCTTTGTTCCATATCAGTGTCTTGTCCAAGTTGTGATTTGTTGGCCAAAGTCAAGATCACTTCTTGTCCATCGACATTGATTACGAAGCTTTTCCACGTCAATGGGTCCCGCTTAACTGGAATCATTAAGCTTGTTGTGCCAAAGCCAAGGCTTAGTTGATTCAGAGGAAAAAGGTTAGGAAAATATATTGGATATATTGGCATATATATTGTATATATGTTTCGGACTTGGAGTCCACCTACCGGATCTAGGAATTGGATAAGATCCAATTGATCTTCGAGATCTACCTAGTTAAATATCATACAGCTTGTTGGCCAAAGTCAAGGTTGTGCGTTATTTAACGGGATCCTAGCCCACTAGGAAACTGGGTTTCCCGAGTACTCGACAAAGGGTTAGAGGCTCGCCGAAAAATAGTGGGAGGCTAGTATTGAATTTGCAATTTCATTCAAATACTTAGCTTTATGTGCTTTCAAATATTTCGTCAAAATTATTTTATTAGTTGGACTAATATAATGTTATTTTTCCTTGTAACAGTTGGACTGTACCCTACATTGTTAATTGGATAATTAGATTATCGTAATTAAAATGACCGGAAAGAATAGTGTCCGTGACATAATCATGGGAGACAATTTCTTCAACGGGACTAACTTCTCCGATTGGGAACTCAATCTCAGGATAGTCCTGGGATCTGAGAGGCTTCTATATACTATAGAGAGACCTCTTGGGCCTAATCCCAGTTCTGATCAGTTGCTCGAGCTAGATCTTTAGAAGACACATAGTGACGACAACGCTACTGCTCAGCCTATTATGTTGGCGAAATTGCATGATTTGCACCGATCTAACCTTAGATCGCAAAGATATGAGTTACAGAAGAAGCTCTTCCGTGCTCGGATGTCGGAGGGTACGTGTGTTGAACATCACGTGACACAGATGATTGCCGATATTGAGCAGCTTGGAAAAATGGGGATTGTCTTTGAGATAGAGACCTCTATAGATTTGATTTTGCAGTCTCTCCCCGACACTTGGAGTGGGTTCATCATGAACTACAACATAATGAACCAAGAGCAGACTCTTGGAGAGCTGATGTCCACGTTGCGTGAGGCAGAGAAGGAACCTCAAAATGGAAAAAAGCGTGAGGCGCACTTTGCTTCGACATCTCATTCACCGAGGGATGGGCCCAAGGCGACTGAAGGTGTGAAAAAGAAAAGGCATAAGAAGAAGGGCAAGGGTAAGGCGTCAAAGGCTTCTGGGAAGCCGAAGGATAAGTCTCAGGATGTTTGCCTCCAGTGCGGGAAGCGGGGTCATTGGAAATGTGACTGCCGCGAGTACAAGGCGCTCCAGAAGGAGATAAAGGCGAGCAAGGCACCGGCCTCAGGTATGTTTTTTATAGAAATAAACATGACTACTTCTAGTTTTAAAAATTGGATTTTTGATTCTGGTTGTGGTACTCACATTTGTATTGATGTGCATGATCTGCGGACTAGCAGGAAACTGGCGTCAGGGGAGATTGATCTGCGTGTTGGAAATTGGACATCTGTTGCCATTTTGGCCGTGGGCACATATGTTTTGGAACTGCCCTCGGGGCATGTACTTGAACTTTTGGACTGTTATTATGTACCTAGTTTGACTAGGAATATTATTTCTGTATCTATGTTAACCCAATATGGGTATACTTTTGTATTTCGAAACACTGGGTGTTTTATGTATAAAAATGATATAGAAATTTGCACTGCTGTTGTAAATAAGGGTCTTTATATTTTGAATATAAATCAATCTCAACCATATTCTGTAACAAACAAAAGACTTAAAGTAGGTCATAAAGATGAAAATTATATGTGGCATTGTCGTCTGGGACACATAAACAAGACTTGCATATCCACACTTTCGAAGAGTGGGTACTTGGACGGATTTGATCCAAATTCATATGACGTTTGTGAATCTTGCTTATTAGGTAAAATGCCTAAGTCACCTTTTAGCGGTAAAGGTGTATGTGCCACAGAACTGTTAGCCCTTGTTTATAGTGACGTTTGTGGGCCCATGTCTAGCCAGGCTAGGGTGGATACGAATACTTCGTAACCTTTACGGATGATGCATCGCGTTATGGTTATGTGTATCTTATGAGACACAAGTCGGAAACTTTTGAGAAATTCAAATAGTTTCGACACGAAGTTGAAAAACAGACCGGCAAGAGTATTAAGAAATTACAGTCGGACTGTGGTGGCGAATACTTGAGCAATGAGTTTCTTGACTACTTGAAAGAATATGGTATTCGTTCACAGTGGACTCATCCTGGAACACCGCAATTAAACGGTGTGTCGGAACAGAGAAACCGAACTTTGTTAGACATGGTAAGCTCTATGATGAGTCACACTAAGCTACCTATTTCCTTCTGGGGATATGCATTAAACAGTGCAATAATTATTTTGAATAAGGTTCCATCAAAGTCTGTTCAACAGACTCCGTATGAGATATGGACAGGAAATAAACCGGGTTTCTCATTCCTGAAGATTTGGGGATGCTGGGCATACGTCAAACGTTTGGAAGGTACCAAACTTGAACCCAAATCGGATAAATGCCTATTCGTATGATATCGTAGGGAAACCAAAGGATATTACTTCTATCACCCACAAGAGAACAAAGTATTTGTTGCTCTACATGCGGTTTTCCGGGAGAAGGAATTCCTAAATGCAGTGGTTAGTGGGAGGAGAGTAGAACTCGATGAAAATTGGAGTGATACTGTTCCTGGCATAGAATCCTCAACAGAACATGAACAGTTCATCAGGGATGAATCTGTACCACAATCTTCGATTAAACAAGGACCGCGTAGATCGGAGAGAGTCAGGAAACAACCTGAGAGGTATGGGTTTCTGATCTCACCTCATGTAGATATTAATCTCATTGAGAATAACGAACCGGCTACGTATGAGGAAGCGATACAAGATATCGATTCCGCTTTATGGCAAGAGGCCAGGAAGTCCGAAATGGATTCCATGTACACCAACCAAGTTTGACACTGGTTGATGCACCAGAAGGCGTAAAGCCTATTGGATGCAAATGGGTCTTCAAGAAGAAGATCGACATGGATGGCAATGTACAAACGTACAAAGCTAGGCTTGTAGCGAAGGGGTATCGTCAACGACATGGTGTCGATTACGATGAAACTTTCTCACCCATTGCCATGATTAAATCCATTCAGATAATGCTTGTGATAGCTGCGTATTTCGATTACGAGATATGGCAGATGGACGTCAAAACTGCTTTCCTTAACGGAAACCTTTTGGAGGATGTTTATATGCAACAGCCTGACGGTTTTGTCGTGCCGAGACTTGCAAACAAGGTTTGTAAGTTAAATCGATCCATTTATGGATTAAAGGAAGCGTCGTATTCTTGGAACTAACGCTTTGATGAGATCATAAAAGAATATGATTCCGTTCAAATCGAAGATGATCATTGTGTATATAAGAAGGTTAGTGGGAGAACACTGACATTCATTGTCCTTTACGTTGATGATGTATTGCTTATTGGCAATGACATTCCCATGTTAACGTCGGTGAAAGCTTGGCTTTCATTGAAATTCTCCATGAAAGATCTGAGAGAAGCAGCCTTTATTCTGGGAATAAAGATCTACCGGGATAGATCTAGAAAGCTACTTGGACTCTCCCAGAGTACGTACATTGACAAATTGTTGAAGAGATTCAACATGGATCAGTCCAATAGGGGACTATTGCCAATGTCACATGGCGTCACTCTATCTAAGGACATATGTCCTAAAACACAAGTTGAGAGAGACAGCATGAGTCGAAAACTGTTCGCCTCAGCAGTCGGATCGATCATGTATGCCATGATATGTACGCGACCTGATGTCTCCTATGCTTTGAGCATGTGTAGTCGTTATCAGGCCGATCCAGGTGAAAGTCACTGGATAGCGGTTAAGAATATCCTTAAGTATCTTAGACGAACTAAGGATGCTTTCTTAATCTATGGAGATGGAGAACTCGAGGTAACTGGGTATACCGATGCAAGTTTCCAAACCGACAAAGACGACTGTAAGTCACAATCCGGGTACATATTTTGTTTGAATAACGGAGCAGTGAGCTGGAAATCTTCCAAGCCAGAGACTGTTGCCGATTCAACAATAGAAGCGGAGTATATCGCTGCAACTGAAGCAGCAAAGGAGGCAGTTTGGATCCGAAAATTCCTAATTGGATTAGGAGTAGTTTCGTTAGCAGCTGAGCCCGTTCCATTATATTGTGACAATAATGGGGCTATAGCGCAGGCTAAGGAACCGCGGTCTCATCAACGATCCAAGCATGTTCTTCGACGTTTCCATCTGATTCGTGAGATCATACATCGTGGCGATGTGAAGATCAAGAAGGTCGCATCAGAGGACAACATTGCAGATCCACTGACGAAAGCCATTCCTCAGCAGAAGTTTGAGCGACATGTACATAGGTCAGATATTAGATGCTTGAGTGACTGGCTATAGGCCAAGTGGGAGATTGTTGGACAGTTATGACCCATAGTGTCACTATTTGTAAAAGACATTGTGTTTTTGTACAAATTAATTATGTAGGAATGGAAATTGCCTTTTATCATTTCGTAATTAGATTACTTAAATGTGTGAATGAGGAAAGTCCTTATGATTAGTTCCAGATTGAGATGATATGAGACAATATCAATCCATAAAGGTTTAATCATTAAATATCCCTAGTAGTAGTATTATCGAGACTGGACATCGATAATACGTAATAGACTAGTATTTCACTTGTGCGTGTTATGGATGCGTAACAGCATAATTCTCATGTATTTAAGTATTGGATACTTATGCAAGTGTGATAGGAGGTTGTGTTTTACCGATAGTACGGAAAACAGCTTCGCTCTGGATAGACCCCGTGGAATCTCATTGGTAGTATGAATATGTGTCTATGGGAGTCCGCATCAGGGTAGGTGTATTTGGTCTTAACCTGAGACTTGCATCGCTAGTACTTGCGACAATCAATATGCTTTGGTTTTGGTCGTCCAGGACTTTAACAGGTTTTGTGTACGCCTCTTCTGGGTTTATTGAGAATCGTAGTGTATTGGGTGTGATGTCAAGAAGGAAGTATCACTTCAGTCATATGGAGATGATGGTCACACAGGGATACAGAACTGGTTCTCTAAGGGTTGCAACCATCAGGATAATATGATTAGGTCATGATTATTCGATAATAAAGAGACCAGTTGCTAGTAATCCGATATATGCTTCGTACGGGGCAAACACAGTACCAGCCCTGGGCATTGCATGTGACATCCGATACTGGATCACAATACGCACTACTACGTATACTACGCCTGATATAGATCGTATATTCCATTAAGAATATTTCTGGAGAATAAGGAAGGCATGACGCTTTGCTAGAAGCCAACCTTGTCTCGTAAATCGGCAAAAACGTAGTACTTGGTACGTACGTGTTCGGATAGTCCGACGACCGAATTTACTGCCAACATATCCATGGATCTCTTGGGTCGCTTCCCGAAGATACACCGATGACGAATGATTCGAGCTTAATTAATCTGGGATTAATTGCGGAGAGATTTTATCTGGGATAAAATAATATTTGAAGAGAGAGAAAGATTAATTTGGAATTAATCATTAAAATAATATATTCGATATATTATTCAAAATTAGATTTCGACACGGAATTAAAATTAGATTTTAATTCGGGCAAATGAGTTAATTTAGAATTAATTTGTTAGCGACGTGAATAGTAATTTTGCTAGGCATAATTATTTAATTAAATTCGATTTAATTACGTCGCGACGGAAGTTCGTTAATTCGGAATTAGCGAACCCGAGCCCGGGAGTGTTTGCGGGCCCACTCGCATTCGGAATCGAGTGGGGCCTACATGTCACATCACATGTCACCTTAAGTTACTTTTGGTTGATGTGTTTTGGTGGAGTTGTTGGTGGCTTGTAAAATACTCCAAATTGAAAGCTTTATGTGACCTTTTACCAAATCACTTTTTTTTATTAGATATAAATTGATTTGAAAATCAAAACACACAAGCTTCTTCATTCTCTCACCTTGACCGAAACACTTAAGGAAAATACTCTCCCCATTTTCTTTCTTCTTCACCGAAATTGAGAGAAGGAAGTGTGAGAATTTTTGTTGCAATAATTCTCAAAGAGCTAGCACTCATCAAGGATCATATCAAGGTGTTAGGGAAACCAACTTGAGAGCTTGGAAAGACAAAACACAGCTTGGAGCTCGTGGACTCCCTTGGCCGAATCTTAAAGCTTCTTGGAGGAGAAATTTTTGTTGATCAACGCATCCAAAAGCCGATCATTGTAAGTGTGTTTCTGCCACTCTTCTTTATTATTCATTCACATTTCTATACTTATTTGATCTTGGGAATAAACCTAGAAACCCAACAGGATCCACAAGTTCACCATATGGAGGAGCACCAGAACCAGAGCCAAACCAACATAAAGAGATGGTGAATTATGTGAATAATTTCAACAGACAGAGGAACAATCCATATTCCAACACCTACGACCCAGGGTGGAGGAATCATCCCAATTTCGTATGGAGCAATAATTCAGGGCAAATGAACAATCCACCACCTGGATTCCAACAGCAGAACAAATGCCAGGAGTATGACAAAGAAACCGGAATAACAGAAGTGCTGACCCACTTGAAAAAGATAGAAGCAAAACATGACTCTCAAGCAGCAAGGTATGATGCTTTGTTTCAATCCCAAACAACATTAATTCAAAGTCAATCTTCTTTTATTTAGGCATTGGAGAATCAAATTGGACAACTGGCCAATGCTTAGAGTTACAGACCGCCAGGAAATCTTCCCAGCAACACATAACCAAATCCAAGAAACATGGGGAAGGAGCAATGTCATGCCATCATGTTAAAAAGCGGTACTGAAATCAACAAAGATTTTGGAGTCAAAACAACTGGTGAGAAAGTTCCAAAAGAAAACAGCTAAGCAGTTCCACAAATGGAGGAAAAAGAAGCAAATGAAAAAGATCGAGAAATAATCACTATACCTCCACCTTTTCCACAGCGTCTCCAGAAGAATAAACTAGACAAGCAGATTTCTTGATTCCTGGAGATCTTCAAAAAGCTGCATATCAACATTCCATTTGCAGAAGCATTGGAACAAATGCCCAGCTATGTCAAATTCATGAAAGACATTCTTTCACGAAAATGGAGATTGGAAGATTACGAGACAATAGTATTATCAGAAGAATGCAGCGCCATCATTCAGAGGAAGCTTCCCCCAAAGTTGAAAGATCCTGGCAGTTTCATTGTTCCTTGCACCATATGAGAACATGACTTCGGTAAGGCATTGTGCAATTTAGGTGCAAGTGTTAACTTGATGCCTTTTTCTATTTACAGGAAACTATAGATTGGAGAAACAATGCCCCCTCAGTCTCTTTACAACTTGCTGATAGAACGCTCGTATTTTCAAGAGGTGTAGTTGAAGATGTGCTGGTCAAAGTTGACAAATTCATTTTCCCAGTAGATTTTATTATCCTTGATATTGAGGAAGACGAAGACGTACCGATCATCCTCGGGAGACCATTCTTGGCTACAGGTCGAACCATTATTGATGTACAAAAAGGATAACTAACCATGAGGGTACATGACCAAGAAGTAACATTCAATGTTTTTAAAGCCATGAATTTCCCGAATGACGATAATGAGGAATGTTTCAGACTTGATGTGATAAATAGTACCATCCAGACCTCCAATGCAATGCAAAGTTCTGCTGACAAACTTAAAGCATGTCAATTACCTGTGCAGCCTGAAGATAAAGCGTATTGCGTACTGAAGAAGCCAATTCTTGCACTACAAGCAACATAAGAGAAACAGTTCCACCAGCTCAACGAATCAGAGGAATTTCACATTCAACCTTTTTGAGAATGCCAAATTATACAAAGAAAAGGCCAGAAAGAAACATAATGAGAAGTTAGTGCGCATAAAACTGGAACCAGGGCAGAAGGTACTATTAAACAAATCAAGGATGAAACTCTTCCCATGGAAGCCAAAATCTCGGTGGTCAGGTCCATTCTTAATCACCAAGGTTTTACCAGATAGAGCTGTTGAGTTACATGATCCTGACTCCAACAAAACATTCAAGGTTAAAAACAAGCGTTTCAAGCACTACTAGCAGAATAAATTGAGCGAGAAAAATAAAGTGTCACACTTTCAGATCCAGCCTAACGTTCGGGCAGTCATATCTAGCTAACGACGTTAAATTAGCGCTAGCAGGGAGGCAACCCATGCAATTTGTGTAAATATTCAAGATTTGGTGTGTTTTATTTTTGTGTGTTTAATTTTTGCAGGTAAAGTCATTTCACAATGGAAGACGTTCTCGCAAATCTTCACAAGCAATTTCCTTCTCTCCCTCAAAACTCTCTGATGAAAGTTTACAAAGTTTGCTTGGAACGGATGAGATTACTGATGATCAAAGGTATTCCTAATGACATTCATTGGATTATTGAAGCACGGGTCCGATTGGCAGGTGAGTCTTCTGACTCTTTTGTTTCACATCTACCTGGTTTAGGAAGAAGCACCTATGCTAAAAAGAGAAGAGCTAAAAGAATGAGTGTTTGTTATAAATGTGCTCGCATGACATGTAATACTCGTTGTCGTTCTTTAGGAATGATGTCTGATAACCCTGAAGATAAGATTAAATTCATTAGGGATGGCTTGATTAAGGAGTCTTTAGATGACATATCTAAGACTCTTGAGATGCACCCCAGTGGATATGTGCATCATGCAATTCACATGTTATATACACAATTCTGAAAAGAAAGACAACAGTTAAGTGTCGGGAATCTGACTCAAAAAGACCCTGTTTGCCAATTTATAAGAAAATTGGATGGGAAGCTTGTCCCTGACTCGTAGACGTCAATCAAGCTGTTACTTTCTTGTAAATATTATATGTCTTTGTCTTTTCCTAATAATTGTGATTTGTTTTGTTATTTTCTTTTTATTTTCTCCGACAGGATCCAGACTTTTTGACCTTTCACGATTTACTGTTTTGCTACTAATCCTCATTTGGAAGATATTAGTGCTATTGTTACTCACCCTTTTTCAGGTTCTATAAATTCAACTCATCATTGCACTTTTGAAGGCATCTAGAGTTGAGAAAGAAATACATAAAAATAGAAGCCACTTCAAGAAGACGAGTTGTAAATATTTGTGTCTTTTGTGGTACTAAGCCACAATATGTAGCGGCAACACAGGAATTGGGTTGAGTCTTAGCTGGAATATGCACCTAGTATATGGCGGTGGAAATCTTGGACTAATGGTGATCGTTTCAAAGGCTGTACAAGAAGGAGGCAGTCAAGTCTTAGGAATTATCCCAAAACCTTTGGCGGAGGCGAATCTGATAGGATCATCAAACAGAGAGGAACTAATTGTACCAGGTATGTCTAAACGACTGTGGAAATGATTAACCGTGCTAATGCTTTTATTACTTTGCCAGGAGGGTTGGGCACGTTGGAGGAGATTTTTACAGTGCTATCTTGGGCGAACTTGAACATACACTAGAAACTGATTGGACTATTTAACGCTGATGGATTTTATGATTTTCTTTGTGTATTTCTTGATGATGCCCGGAAGAATGAGTTCGTGTCAAAACCTTTAAAATAACTTCTTTTCACTGCCAGAACTGCCCCAGATTTAATTGACCAAATCTTAGCCTTTGAACCACAAATGACCCTATCCTTTCCAAGTTAAACTAGTCTGATAATGATCGTGGTAAAAAGCATCGGATAATGTCTCATTTAGGTTTGGGGGAGGGGAATAGTTGACGAGTATCTTGTTTTTATTTTGTTATTTTTTAGTCTAAAATTTTTGAAAAAACAATTCTAAAAAATTAAAAAATTTTACAAAAATCAAAAAATTATTTTGTTTTTGTTTTTGTTTTTGTTTTTAATTTGATTACTCAAGTGAAATTGGTGTAAAAGATCGCATAGTAAGGAATTTCCACTCCTAAGACGTATCTCAACCTATTTTAAAACAAGTTAATTTTTGTTTATTTCATTTTGAAGTATTTAATTTGTGAATTCTCCATAAAACTAACTAAAATGGATCTTCATATGCTCAGTTGACAGATATTATCAATATACATGGTAACATACGGACATGAGATGTAATTGAAAAGTTTGTAATATTCAGTGCTCTAGTTTAAATTGAGGAAGCACCTAAAAAAGCGATGGGATAAAAAAAAGGTCATAGATCCAAGTTATTAAGTCTGTAAGGGTGTTTTAACACCTAGTGTTGGACAATTATGACCCATAGCGTCACTATTTGTACAGATCATGGTGTTATTGTACAAATTAACTATGTGACAAAGGAGATTGCTCTCTTATCATTTGTGATTAGATCACCAAGATGTATAAATGATAGGAGGTCCCTATGATTTGTTCTTAGATTGAGATGATGTGAGACAATATCAATCCACGAAGGATAAATCATTAAATATCCATAGTCAGAGTATTATCGAGATTGGACATCAATAATGCGTAAAAGACTAGTATTACACTTGTGCACGTTGTGAGGGCATAACATCATAGTTCTCATATATTTGGGTATAGGATACTCATGCAAGTGTAATAGGAGGTTGTGTTTTACCGATGGTACGGGAAACAGCTTCGCTCTGGATAGACCCCTTCGGAATTCCATTGGTACTATAATTATGTGTCTATGGAAGTCTGAATTCAGGGTATGTGTATTTGGTCTTAACCTGAGACTTGCACCGCTAATACTTGCGACAATCAATATGCTTTGGTTTTGGTCATCCAGGGCTTTAACCGGTTCTGTGTACGCCTCTTCTGGGTATATTGAGAATCGTAGTGTATTGGGTGTGATGTCAAGACGGAAGTATCACTTCAGTTATAGTGGAGATGATGATCACGTAGGATACGGAACTTGTTCTCTTATATGCTGCAGCTATCTGGATATTATGACTAGGTCATGTATATCAGATTATAGAGACTAGTTACCAGAGATCCGATATGTGCTTCGTACGGGGCAGACAAAATTCCAGCCCCAGGCCTAGCACGTGACCATCCGATACTGGATCGACATACACAATACTATGTATACTACGCCTGATATAGATCCTTTATTCCTGTAAGCATGTTTCTGGAGAATGGGTAGGCATGACGCTTTGCTAGAAGCCAACCTTGTCTTGTAAATCGGTAAAAACGTAGTAGAAGGTACTTACGTGTTCGGATAGTCCGATGACCGTATTTACTGCCAACATATCCGGGGATCTCATGGGTCGCTTCCCGAAGATTCACCGATGATGTATGACTCGCACTTTATTAATCTGGGATTAATTGGATGAGAGAGAAAATTAATCTGGGATTAATTACAGAGATATTTTATCTGGGATAAAATATTATTTAAAGAGAGAGAACGATTAATTTGGAATTAATCGATAAATTAATATATTCGATATATTAAACGAAATTGGATTTTGACGCGGAATTGAAATTAGATTTTAATTCGGGCGAACGAATTAATTTAGAATTAATTCGTTAGCGACGTGAATAGTAATTATGCTAGGCATGATTATTCAATTAAATTAGATTTAATTACGACGCAACGGAAAATTCGTTAATTCGGAATTAGCGAATCTGCGCCCGGGAGTGTTTGCGGAACCACTCGCATTTGGAATCGAAGTGGGACCCGCAAGTCACATCTAGTGTCACATCATTCGTCAATCAAGTGATAGATGTCTTTCACTTTGAGTGATTGACACCAGTTACTATTCATGATTGATGTAAGTGGTTGAAAGGCTTTTGAAAGCTTGAAAGACATTTATCAATATTTTATTTGATATTTGAATTTTGGTTTTGTGTATTAGATATATAAAACACAAAATTCTTCTCTCTCTCTCTTCAAGGGATTCGGCAATAGTCCATTTTCTTTCTTCTCTCCCTTTTGGCTTTGGAAGCCATTTTTTCCTTCTTGTTTCAAGCTTGGCCGAGACATGTAAGGAAGATTAGGATGATTTGTGGCAAATCATCAAGGTGCTAGCACACAAAGAGGTATACAAGGTGAT
Organism: Zanthoxylum bungeanum; assembly: GCA_019454045.1. Taxonomy (NCBI): domain Eukaryota; kingdom Viridiplantae; phylum Streptophyta; class Magnoliopsida; order Sapindales; family Rutaceae; genus Zanthoxylum; species Zanthoxylum bungeanum. The sequence goes on along the minus strand of SKCR01044529.1, from coordinate 14,886 downwards.
AGGGAAACTCACTTGTGAGCATGGAATCCATTTTGGAAGCTTGGAGCTTGAAGACTTCAATGGAGGACCATGGCCGAATTTGAGGACAACAAGGATGCCCACTGCCGAGACTTTGAGGAGCATCAAAGGGCATAAAAAGTTTTGTTGTTCTTCGCATCGCAAAGCCGTTCAATGTGAGTATGATTCCGCCATATTTCATTGTTGTATTCACTTGTTTCATTGCTTTAAAATGATCCTTGGGACTTAATAGAAAGCAAACACCTAGTGCCCTAAAACCAGCTGGTTTGGGAGTCACTGGCCCAACACTCGTTACATTGATCATAGATGTTGCAAAACAAAATATATACATTTATATCGGAAATCTGAGTTATTAAGTCTGTAGGGGTGTCTTAACACTTAGTGCCCTAAAGCCAACTGGTTTGGGAGTCACTGACCCAAAGCTCGCTACATAGATGAAAGATATTGTATATAAATAAAAAAATAGAAAAGAAAAAAAATCAGAAAAATATTCCATTGCTAAAAAAGGTGTCAATTCTGATTAAACTTTAGGACAAAAATATTACTTTCTTCTCAACTGCACTTGTGACTATTGTGGGCAAAATGAGTTGATTAATATTTTTTTGGCTGTGTATATGAAGAATGATAAAAAAATAATCAGAGAATTCACTTATTCAATAATCTAGAAAGAAATAATACAATTATTAACTTGGATAAGAAGTTTCACCTGTTTAGTCACTAACTTCTTTATTCTTTTTTCTCTTGTCTTTTTGCTTTTGTGTGCATTAGTTTTACTATCTTTTTACTTTTATCAAACTTTTGTGGGTATCGTTGCTGTAAGCCCTCACGAAACTACAACTCGTCCACTAGGGACACCTAGGGGTTTAAAGGCTTGTTGCATATGCTAAATGCAACCGTTATCCCCACGAAAGTGGCTTAGTTTAATTATAATTGATTCTTGTATTTTATTTTGTTTTTTTGCTCGAGGACTAGCAAAATGTTAGGTTAGGGGGTGTGATAAGCGAAAAATATATCAATATTTATCGCCCATTTTACTTAATATTTTGTTTAGTTTCTCAGGTTTGATGAACGTTTTGATGTGTTTTAGTTTATTTTGCAAATAAAATAATATTGGGACTCAATGGAATCATTTAGGACGAAATGTGGGTCAAATAAGGGAAAAAATTGGACTTGCCATATTAATTTTGGAGATTGAAAACTTGAAAGGGCGTTCTAACGAAGTACAGTTTCGGAAATTTTAATTTTGCGCAATTGTCGTATTTTGGGCATAACGTTTTACTCCGATATTGGATTGAGCTGAATCAAGTTCCAGATTAAAAAAGACTCAAAGATCTACAATTTGGAAGAATAAAATAATTTCGAATTCTGAATTTTTCATGACCAAAATCGATGAAAATTCCGTAAGTGTGTTATGTGTAATTATTAAAGTCATTTTCAAAGCAAAAAAGTAAAATAAAAATAGTCAAACTCCCACCAAACATGATAGCAATTAGTGGAGCAATTAATAATGGATTTGGTGGAGGCAAAATTTTGCCTATAAATACAAAGCCATTTCATTGTAAATTCATACTTTCTTCTTTGAAATTCCTTAAGAATACTAAGAAGATTGTGTCTTGCTTGTTTATTTACAGCTTTCAGTAATTAATTTCCGCTTTTGCACTTTCTTTTCTTTACTTTTCAGTCTTTACTTTCTGCAATTTACTTTTACTCACAATACTTTATTTTCTTTACTTTTCAGCAATTTACTTTTCAGTAATAAGGAGGTAATTCCCCCTTGCTGGGGTAAAAGGTAAAACTTTTATTACTAATATTTAGATTAATCTCCTTTAATTATAATATATAAACTAGTTAAAACCTGACTTAACGAGGATACCGCCATATTGGTTTGTTGGTAATTATTTAAATTGGTTTTAACCTAACTAAACTGGATACCGCCGGATTGGTCGGTTGGTAATTAATTATTAATTTGACTTAATCTGGATACTGCATATATAGCTGGTTGGTAATTATCATGTAAAGTTAATATATTATATTAAGGGAGATATCTGAAATAGAAGTAATAAAAGTGGATCCTTTTACCTCAGCATTTTATTTTATTGTACTTTCACTTTATTTACCTTCCGGTATTTACTTTTTAGCACTTACTTTCCAGCTTTTATTTTTCAACATTTAATTTTCAGTATTTACTTTTCAGCATTTACTTTCCGTCATTTACTTTTCATTATTTAATTTTCAGCAATTTACTTTATGTATTTTATTTTATTTAAGTTTTTACTACTCCTAAATATGTGTCGTAACTAAGTCAGTTATCTGGGGTTGTGATGAAGTCCAATATCACCTGTTTATAAGGATTAAATTACGGTTTGGGTAATATAAATGTTTATTTATTGAGCCTTAGTCTTAATGCGTCTTGTTAACTGGCCATTAATAAGATTGATTCGGTAAACTTAAAATGAACTTGGAAAATGGATTTTAGGTTAAAGACCTTAGACTCAATAGCCCACGATCTTCATTGAGGATAGATAACCCTTTAATAGATTTCCTTACAGGATAGGAATATACCTGTTGGGCGGGGTAGCCATAATTGGAACTTAATTTTAATGAATTCAGATAACTTAATTGACATAGGAATATGATTAATCGGGTTACACTGGGTATTTGTATCTGACTCTCGGAAGAGGCTTTTACATAATTTCGTGTTCCAGGTTAATAAATCGATATATTACACAACCATAAGATAACCACTTCATCTTTAAAAATGATGTTGGAAAGATTCACAACCCTGAATAGTTTTATAAAATTGAATTTTCCTAAATCTACTTTCAAGAAATTTCATTTACTTGTTTTAAGTTTAAAGTCATCATTCAATCAAATAACCAATCCATTAGATACTCGTAAAAATTTGACTTCATAAATTAATAATAAAAGGTTTTAAGTCATCGTGGGATAGATACTTTTATACTACTTGAACGATACGTGAGCTTGCGTTATACGTGTGTGATTATCCGGGTCAGTGATCATGTCCTAGTGAGATTCATGAATTATTTGAGTGTCATTGGATAATTAAGATTGTCATGCTAAGACTCATTTTCTTCCTGATCAATTGGATTTTCATTTCGAGCAGGTGGATTTTCATTTTGGTTCTCGGCCATTTTGACTGACGATGAAAATTCTCTATTTAATCTACCGTTAGATGATCGAGACCAATGTCTCATGCAACCTAAATGCAGACTATATGCTAAAATTTAAAAATACAATACTTACAAAATAATAATATTAATAATACTAATAATAATAAAAACAAATGGGAAAAAATGAAAATAAAAAAATAATAAAAAAGAAAGAAAATATAAATGTAGTGATTTAGATCTAAAAACGTCATCTGATTCTTGTCAATTCATATCTCTATTGAATTTCTCTTTCAGCTGTCTCAATCTCTCGAATTAGGTTCTCATAAAAAATTATTAAAGAATCTCTAGATGAGGATGGTTCAAGAAATTCTTTGGCAAAATGCAAGCTCCGTTTTAATTGATTTATTTATCTCCAGTAACCTTGAAGAATGAGGTACATGGTTTGTCTGTATGTAGGATGTCTGGGTTCAGGATTCATTTAGGAACAATTATGATATTTTGGATCTACACAAAAGCAAAGAAGAAAGAAAATGAGATGCATAAAATAGAACAAAAAAAGAAAAAGAAAAGAAATACAAAAGAAAAGAAGAAAAAAAATATAATAAAAAGAAAGAAAAATTATTATTCTATCTACTAAATTATGTTCCCTCGCAACGGCGCCAAAAACTTGACACGCTCAAAAAGAAGTTCTTTACTCCCAAGTATAAGGGTGTCGAAGTAATAAAATAACCCGGTAAGACCGGAGTCGATCCACAAGAAATAGATTTAGTAAAATAAAATAATAATTTGAGAGAAAAGAAAAAGATTGAATTGTTTGAGTGATTGGAAATTTTAATTAAACTGCAATAATAAAATAAAATACTAGAGTTAGAGGATCAACTTTTAATATCTCAAATTTAGAAATCTCACTTTTTATAATATATAAATTGTCATTATTACCCAATTAATAATATTTCAAATGGATGCTGACCTCCATTAATAATAATAATAACAATAATTATTGTTATTATTATTATTATTATTATTATTATTATTATTATTATTATTATTATTATTATGACCTCCATTACTTTTTGGGAAGGGTCAGCGGCTATTGGTAGAGTATTTCGTGAGGCTATACGCAAAAGAAATGGTTTAAATGTCCCAAATGGTAAGTTATTTGCAAGAAGAAAGTATATTGTTAATTATAAAGTTTTATTAATTGAAATCTAAATATTTGTTGATCATATAGATTACTACTCTCGAGTGGATGCCGGGTATGCTGACTATCGGGGATTTCTTGCTCATTCTCGTGGACAATTCTACCACCTTAGTGATTGGAAGGAAAACCACCAACCTAGTAACCCATTTTATCCTATCGAAACCCAAAATAGGATTATCATGGCATCTTGCTTGTTACACAATTTTATTAGAAGAGAGATGCCATGGCCCATGCGATCCTTTTGAGGAAACATTTGATGCAATAAATGAGGCTGATTCACTCGATAGCTCGATAACTAGTACAGAAGCATCAAAAGAGTGGAATGCATGGAGGACAAATTTAGCACAAGAGATGTATAATAAATGGAGAGTAAGTAGATGATCTCCTTTAAGAACATTATGTTTTTTTTATTTAATATTCGGTTTTCGATATATATTTTAGTGTAAACTTGAAGACTCATTTTAATGCTAAAACAAATTGATTGAAAGTGGATTAAACAATTTTTATAGTTTATGTACTTACTAATGCATGTTTTTTTATTCTCTTTCTATTTTTTTGTTAATTTTTATTTTCTTTTATGTAGTTAAATGGAACCTCAAGCTCCAAAATTTTGATTTTGGAGTGGGGATGAAGATATTATTCTAATGGAATCACTTTTAGATTTATACCATGGTGGGAGATTTGAATCTGGATTTTGTTAATATTACCTGGATGTGGTATAAAGGCCAAGCCAGATATTGAATCTCGCATAGACATTAAAGATGCAATTTCGAACAGTACATGAGTTGTTAACTGGACCAAATTATATTGCTTTGGTTGTGACCCAAAAAAGAAAATTGTGACAGCAGAGAAGGCAGTGTGGGATGCTTATATTCAGGTACTTATTTAGTCAAAACTCTTAAATATCTAGCAAGCATAAACTCTTTACTAATCACAAGATTTTATAATTCTGTTATTGTTTGAGATTGAAAGACATATGTTAATTAAGATTTTGCAAGCATAAGTTAATTAATGCAAGCATAGAGTTGAATGATGAGTTGAAGAAGATTAATTGTCTTAAAACAATAGAATAACTTAGAGCCGCCATTTTAATTGCTCGTGATAATACCTCACTTAATATTTTTTATAGTCTTAGGATGATGATAGGAAATTTAGTATCATGGAGTAAACTTTTCCTTGGTGGTGAAATTTAGTATCATGGAGTAAACTTTTCCTCAATGGTAAAATTTGGTATATGTATAATAATTTAATTTATGATGTTTGACTCATTTTATGTTTATTATTGTTTCGATACATTATTATTCTTATTCTACAATCATTGTAAATTTATATTTTAGATTTTATAAGTTCATTTTATTGTTACAAGCATTCATATTTTAGTTATTTTTTAATAATGTTTGTAAAATTATTTATATTCAGTAAAAAATTAATTTAAAACTATTATATTTAATTATATTAAATAAATTTATTATAAAATAATATTGAATAAGTGAAATTAAAATTTAAAATATTTTTTAGATAAATTATTTTATGTAAATTTAATGACAAAATATTGACAATTAATTATATAAAAGGGTAAATTTATCCGAAAAAATATATAATTTCCTTTCCCCTTCCATGCACAAATCAGACAATGGAATTAAATTCCTTATTCATCTCATTTGCTCTCCCCTAATCTCCTCTCATTCCAATCAAACAATGGAATTAATTCTTTATTTAACAATAGAATTTGATATGATGTTCTGATCTCGATACATAATTTTGAAGATACCGTTTTAGAGATGGATGAAAACATTCATGGTGTGTTTACATACTCGTAATTAGAATGTGATGTAATCGGAATAAGATAGGAATGCAATGGGCTAGAATGAAAATGATAAATCATAATCATAATAAGTTGTTTACTTGGCTGTAAATGAAGTAATATTGCCATAATGTATTTATTTTGTCTAGTAATCAAAATTAATTGTTATCAAGCTATAAAAATACTCTTATTAATATTATATATTAAATTATTATTTATTTATTTATTTACTTCATGGGTAAGATTGTAATTTCTCATCAATAATAAGAATGAGAATTTCATTCTCATGTAAGGTAGCAGAAATGAGACTTCCTTTCCCAACTTTCATTCCTATTTTCACTAATTTTTTAGGAGTAAATAACTCTAATGGCAATGATTCACATTCTCTCATTCCCCTTACCATCAAGTAAACACACCCTTAATCTAATGTTATTGATTCAATTTCATTTATCTAAAGAATATGTAAGTATAGTAGTGCATTTTACTTAAAATTACACTATAAAGTTTGAATTGTACTTTTCACATGCTTTTTCTCGTGTTGGGCTGTAACACACTGCCAGAGAACGGATGCTACTGGTAGGAGAAAAGATTCACCCATCTCCAAAAACTTCTAAATTTACAAAAAATTCGGCATGATGTATCCTAAAACTGGACAACTTGAATCTTAGTCCAACATCAAAACGAACCTGAAATAAACATCATATATCAAAATGGACCTCAGGTCCATACCAATACATCGAAATCATCACCTAAGGGCTTCGTGCCCATATCATCTATCAACACTTAAGGGCTCTGTACCTACAACATCATAAACAATCAAATCATTTACTTAATACAAACGACGTGCTCAGCACAACAAACACGTCAATAAACCAAATATCCTAATCTGCTAAAACTTCTCCCATGACACTTGCGAGGGTGACTGCCGCTTGGGTGATCCGCGTCTCAAGCATGACTTCCAAAGCTGTCGTGGTTGACCAATCTGGAAGCTAACTTGCAAAACTAGAAAACTGATTTGGTGTGAGTTTTAAAAACACAATAAGTAACCATGATAGTATTACAACAAACAAGACAAACATGTACAACAACCAAACAAATCAAACATATCAGTAGTTTATCAGAATTGGTAAGTTATTACAAGTTCAGATTCATTAACCCATTACTATTCTTTATAATTTACCTATGTCAGATTCTCATGTCTATATGTTCACATATACACCAATCCATTAACCAAACATCCAAATCCCACAAGACATCAGTATGAATATCATAGAACATGTCATTTTACATCGAAACTATTTCATTCATAAGAAACATGAAGTCACATTCTTAAAAAAAATTTCGAATGCACATCCTTGAAATGTAATCAAATCTTTAAAACAAATATACTTCCTTCAAATCAAAACATACTTTCTTTTATTCAAAAATTACTTCCTTTTTATTCGGTTATAACTATATTCAATACCAAAATAACCTTTGTTTAACCTTCTTTGACCATGATAACCTTACAATAGCTTAACAGCCAGGATTCATAAGCAATTGCACATACCGTAGCACACCTCTATTATATATATGATAAAATAATATCAAAGTTCTTACACATACACACATACGTACATGCAATCATCGTGCAACCAACCACGAAGCACACATAACAACCAATATATCATAAAGCACATAATCAAACAATACATATATATGGATGGCTTATGATACAATATTCATACGAGACTCATTACCTATTTTAGAATATGTATGAGATGAATTCAGTTCGAACAGAGCCCTAACCAGCTCAACTACTACACAATGAGATTATCAACCAATCAATATACACACATGCATACATATCACGTGTCACAAACTCATTACATGATTTCTCATACACTTATTACTTCGAATTTCGATACCACAACCTTTATAATCCTCACATTCTTTACTTATCAATCAATATTCATCATTCATATACGTAACCAATCAATCATGAACTTCCATCACTCTGAAAAGACTTAGTCTATACCAACTCAACCTTTATACCGCTAAATCGTATACATTAATCAATAACAAACTTATCCCAATGACGCATATCTACATGTACTATTACAAATTCTGAAGTCAAAACTTATTTCCTTTACCGATCCTTTATACCCAAATAATACATACATATAAACATTAAACTCATTTCATACCCAAATGAGCTTTATAGGAACTTGATTAATCATTTCAAATCCAACCACCAACAGAAACAAAAATAGAACAAGGATTCTATATAGCCAATCACATACATCATTTGGAACGAGGAACATAGCTCATATTCTTTACACGTAATCCAATACAGTTTCAAAATGAAATTTAGTATGATTTTTATACTATCTATTTCATCCACAATACAAAAAGAAACACATTCATTTCACATCAGGTCATTCCATATCATATTCGTAAACCATATCGATATTAAAATTTACATACGTACATATCCCATCGCACATATCATTTGTATGGCTAACAACATACTATACATAACCATCACAATACTCAAAATATCGATGTCTAACCATAAACTGACGTATTCTTATAACAAATATAATCTCTTATATCAACCAATACATCCATTGTCACTGTCAGAAGTGACCCTTACTCATAGTGCTCTTATGATATAGATAGTCTGAAATATGTCAATCTTTATCATCATTCAAAATAAAAAACGTAAAATAACCTCTTTCAAAACCCTTGCGAAAATATATTTGAAAAACTTTTTTACTGTGAACAAAAGCAGTTTCAAAATCCATTATCGTCACACTATATCGAGCATCTAGCTGTAGGACACAGAAATCAGCGACGATGTTCCAGGCTCGCGGCCCAGTCGAGAGTACGGAGTAGCTGTCACCTTATGTGAAGTGTGAGGGAGTGAATGTGTGTTGAAGATGGCTCTTTTAGTCGATGTGGGAGGGAGTGAGTGTGTGCGTGAGTGTGGGGCTGTGTGAAGTGTGAGGGAGTGAGTGTTTTGGACGTGTAAGCTGTGTGTGTGTGTTACATGTGTAGCTAGGTGGCGACTCATTTATTCTCCAATTTAGTCCCCTGCGGGCTACTCCGTACTCCCGATCGGGCTGCGAGCCTGGAACAGCGTCGCCAATTTCTGTGTCCTACAGTCTGGCGACTCCACTCGGGATAGAGAATTGGCCCCGAAATAATGTCTTGTAATGTTTGTGTTTTGTACTTTAATTAACCATGTCTATAGTGGGTTGAAGGCGTTTAATCAAAGGCATTATTAAGGCTAGGTGATGGTTTTGTGTCTTCCTTCACTCACTAACTTTCTATAAGGAAAAGATGTGAAGGCACCTAGATAATCATTCAATTGTAGCTCACTGTGATGGACTAATTTGGAGGACTTGTTGTTTATTCCTGTCACCAAGGCAATAAGGGCCTAAGAGGCTTGGGTATTTAATAGAGTTCGCTCCACCCTCCCTCTGGGGAATCTACAATATGAAATCCATTTGACAGTTATTCACGCACCATAACTTTCACTTCCAAGATTCTTTCTATCTCATAAATTGGTTTGCTTGCTGTCATCAACACCAGAGGTCTCATAAGCAACTTCTCCAAATTTTACCAAGTTGTGGCTAGTGTTGCCAATGCGTCTGCCATCTGGTTCTCTTCTCGCGGCAAGTTCTGGAATTTACAGTCAGGGATGTTAGTGTTCCTAGAACATTCATAGGATCTAATAAGCATGAAAAGCATTTCATATGATCATTATAAGGTGCGGAATAAACTTACAATGAGTGGATAGAGCTTTAAAACTTTTGAGAGGATGAACTCCAAGTTCCAACCTTTTGATGATTCCAAGCTTTTGATGATTCCAAGCTTTTGAGTAGTTTCCCTTTTGATGATTCCAAGCTATTGAGTAGTTTCCCTATCACCTTTGTCAACTTCCAAAGTGCTAGCTTTTAGTTGATTTGAAACAAATCCAAGAGAGAAGAAGCTTGAGGAATTCGGCCAAGCCCTAGGGAATTCTCTAGGGTTTTTCAATTTTCATCTAATGAATAGTGTTGTGTAACAAGTGTAGAGAATTTCCTTTTTGTTATTCACCTTTAGGTAAGACTATTTCACCCTTTTTACCCTAAACTTGGTAGGTTTGGTAAATGGTTTACAAAAAGTAAAACAAGGTGGTTGAGTGGTTGGTGGCTTGGCATAAATGCCAACTACCACCACCTACCACACATGTGAAGTGGGCCCCACATATTTGAATTCAAAATTCAAATATCTCTACGAACATTTGCCGCGGCTCGGTTCCGTTTAATCCGATTAAACGAACTTCAGTCGTCAAATAATCAAATCTAATTTAATTAAATATCGATGCCTCGTAAATATATTACGATCGTCGTTTACGAATTAATTCTAAATTAACTCGTTCGTTCGTATTAAAGTCCGACTTTAATTTCGTAACGAAATCCAATTCGTATTAATATATCCGATGTATTAATTTTAGCCCATTTAAATAAATTAAATAGAAAAATCAAATTTAACTATTAAATTTATTTTACCGATTAATTCCAAATTAATCGGGTTCTCTCTCTACTGAACACATTTAATCCCGGATTAAATAAAGCCCTAATTAATCCCAGATTAATTTTCTCTCGCTCTCTATATTAATCCCAGATTAATTTAAGTCAACTATCATCGGTGAATCTTTGGGAAGCGACCCAAGAGACCTCTGGATATGTTGGCAGTAAATCCGGTTATCGGACTATCCGATTAAGTGCGTACCTCGTACCACGTGCTAACCGATTTACAAGACATGGTTGGCTTCTAGCAAAGCACCGTGCCTACCCAATTCTCCAGAAATATTCTTACTGGAATATATAATCTATGTCAGGCGTAGTATACGTAGTATTGCGTATCGCGATCCAGTATCTGATGATCACATGCTAGGCCTGGGGCTGGAGAAGTGTCTGCCCCATACGAAGCATATATCGGATATTCAGCAACTAGTCTCTTTGAATCGGATAATCCTGACCTAGTCATATTATCCCGATGGTTGCAACACTTATAGAGAACCAGTTCCGTATCCCTGCGCGATCATCATCTCCATATGTCTGGAGTGATACTTCCATCTTGACATCACACCCAATACACTACGATTCTCAATAGACCCAGAAGAGGCATACACAAAACCTGTTAAAGTCCTGGACGACCAAAACTAAAGTCTACCGATTGTCGCAAGTACTAGCGGTGCAAGTCTCAGGTTAAGACCATATACACCTACCCTGACGCGGACTCCCATAGACACACAGACATACTACCAATGGGATTTCGCGGGGTCTATCCAGAGCGAAGCTGTTTTTCCGTACCATCGGCAAAACACAATCTCCTACCGCACTTGCATAAGTATCATATACTTAAATATATGAGAACTATGCCATTTTACCCTCACAAAGCGCACAAGTGCGATACTAGTCTATTCCGCATTATCGATGTCCGATCTCGATAATACTACGACTAGGGATATTTAATGATTAAACCTTTATGGATTGATACTGTCTCATATCATCTCAATCCGGAACTAATCATATGGACTTTTACCATTAATATATCAAAGTAAATAAATTACTAAACGGTAAAAGGGAAATTTCATTACTACATAGTTAATTTTGTACAATAATACAATATCATTTACAAAATAGTGACGCTATGGGTCATAACTGTCCAACAATCTCCCACTTGGCCTATAGGCAGTCACTCAAGCATCTGATACCTGAACTATGTATATGTCGCTCAAACTTTTAATGAGGCAAAGCTTTCGTCAGCGGATCAGCTAAGTTATTATCTGATGCGACCTTCTCGATCTTCACATCGCCACGATGTATGATCTCATGAATCAGATGAAAACGTCGAAGAACATGCTTGGACCGTTGATGAGACCGCGGTTCCTTAGCCTGTGCTATAGCCCCGTTATTGTCACAATACAATGGAACGGGCTCAGCTGCCAACGGAACTACTCTTAATCCAATTAAGAATTTTCGGATCCAAACTGCTTCCTTTGCTGGTTCAGCTGCAGCAATATACTCCGCTTCTGTTGTTGAATCGGCAACAGTATCTTGCTTGGAAGATTTACAGCTCACTGCTCCGTTATTCAAACAAAATATGTACCCGGATTGCGACTTAGAGTCGTCTTTGTCGGTTTGGAAACTTGCATCGGTAAACCCAGTTACCTCAAGTTCTCCACCTCTATAGATTAAGAAAGTATCCTTAGTTCGTCTAAGATACTTAAGGATATTCTTAACCGCCATCCAGTGACCTTCACCTGGATCGGCCTGATAGCGACTACACATGCTCAAAGCATGGGAGACATCAGGTCGTGTACATATCATGGCATACATGATCGATCCGACTGCCGAGGCGAACGGTATCTGACTCATGTTGTCTCTCTCATCTTGAGTCTTAGGACACATGTCCTTAGATGGATAGTGACCGGCGTAAACACACACGTATAATGCAAGCGCACGTATCGTTCAAGTAGTATAAAAATATCGATCCCACGAGGACTTAATTCCTACTGTTGTTATTAATGTTGAATCTATTTATTTACAAATATCTAATTATAGGGAGAAGAGAATGATTGTTTGAATGGTTGAAAGTGGTTATAAATAAATAATAAAAAGATAAAAGAAAATACTAAGGAAAATAACAAAATACACAAAGATCTAGGGTTGTGATTTCTTTTAATATCATTTTAAAGATGAAGTGGTTATCTTAAAGTTGGTAATATATTGATTTATTAACCTGGAACACTAAATTATGTGTAAGCCTCTGTCGATGGTCAGACACAAATACCCAGTTTAACCCAATTGAACCATATGTCTATGTCAACCAAATTATCTGGATTCATTAAGTTTAAGTTCCAATTATGGCTACCCCCGCCCGACAGGTATATTCCTATCCTGTAAGGAAATCTATTAAATGGTTATCTATCCTCAAGGAAGATCGTAGGCTATTAAGTCTAAGGCTGAAATCTAAAATCCCTATGTCTAGTTCATTTTAGATTTACCATATCAATCTTATTGGTGATCAGACAACAAGAAGCATTAAGCTTAAGACTTAATAAATAAACCTTTAAATTACCCAACTATAAAATAATCCCTTATAAATCGGTGATATTAAAAGTCATCACAACCTCTAATTAACTAACACATAATTAGGACTAGTAAATTCATAAAAGTAAAAGACATAAAGTAAAAATGCTGAAAAGTAAATTACAATAAAATAAAATGCTAAGGTAAAAGGAATTACTTTTACTACTACTAATTTAGATATCTCCCATAAAATAATATATAAACTTGTGTTAAATTTACCAACCGACCAGTCTGGCGGTATCCTGATTAAGTCAAATTAAGTCCAACCAGCCATTAAGGCGGAACCAAAAATAAATTTACCAACCGACCAGTCTGGCGGTATCCGTGATTAGTCAGGTTTAAACCAGATTAAAATTAAATTACCAACCGACCAATATAGCGGTATCCCTTATTAAGTCAATATTTTAAATAGTGAATATATTATTTTTAAGGGAGATTAATCTAAATAGCAATAGTAGAAGAATTACTTTCACTCACCCAGCTGAGGAAATTATTTCAACATAGTGAATAGTAAAAACTGTAAAAAGTAAAAATTAAAAATTAAATTACTATTATTACAAAACGTAATTAAAATTATTTACAAAACTAAAAATAAAAAAAACTAAAAAAAATAAAAATAAAAATTCTAGAGAGAGAAACTCTCTCTAGAGAGAGAAATTAAGAGAGAGAGAGGTGTACAAATTCTGAAATTTCGCGCTGAATTTATAGTTAAATTTTTCACTGTTCCAGAGTCGCGACGCCAAGGATCTCAGCGTCGCGACGCTGGATTTGTCGACGTGGCACGCTGAGGAGACGACACGTGGCATGGCGGCTGACTGTACACGCGACACGTGTCAAGGCGGCTAATTTTCAATTATTGTGATGACGTCATGCTGACGTGGCGCTGACGTGGCGAGGCGGCTGACTGTTGACTTGTCGGCACAATAGGATTGCGACACGTGGCGACACGTGTCATGCTCTGATTGGCTGAGGCTGACGTGGCAAGTTGACTCGGTTGACCTGCTGACGTGGCTGATGATGTGGCACGACACGTGGCAAGGTTGACTTGTTGACCGCTGACATGGCTGATGACGAGGCGACACGTGTCAAGTCTGAGTGTCGGCAGCATATGATGATGACACGTGGCACGGCGTATGTTAGCAGATCGGCTGTGATGGTGACACGTGGCACGGCGCATTTTAGCAAAGTCAAAACTTCTCAAATTGTTGACCGTTGACCAGGCGCATGTTAGCAAATCCGGCTCACGTTGGGCGTCGCGGCGCGCTGTGTTCTGGCGTCGCGACGCGTAGAAGATGAAAATATCCCTGTTGACGCATTTTTGTCCGGTTTTGCCCCAAATTTCCTCCAGTGCTGTCCAAACTTTATTTATCTGCAAGATAACAATAAAACACATCAAAACGTTCATAAAACTCAAGAAACTATTCAAAATATTAGATTAAATGAGTGGGAATAGTGATATAAATACCACTCATCACACCCCCAAACCTAACATTTTGTTAGTCCTCGAGCAAAATATAAAATAAAATAACATAATAAAATTTAACTAAGCCACTTTCGTAGGGATTACGGTTGCATTTAGCATATGCAACAAGCCTTTAAACCCCT
>SKCR01044528.1:0-197718 GCA_019454045.1 Zanthoxylum bungeanum | reverse complement strand
CTCAACACTTCCATCAAAACTTCCATCAACAAAAACACAAGGAATAAAGAAAGAATAACCTAACAACATCATATGTTAAAGCCTAGATCCTAAGGAACATTTTCCTTTCTAATAGCAAGTTGGAAAAACTTACTAAAATCTAAGCTTTCTTTGATTTCTTCTTTCTTTCTAACAAGCTTCCTTTGCTTCCATTAATGGAGTTTTTCTTTAAAGAGTATTAGGTTAAAAGCAAATGAAATGAAAAACAATATATACAAGCTTGGAAAAACCCTTGGCCGAAATTGGCAAGGCAAATTACAAGAATATTAATTTCATCTTCATTTGTCTTTCATTTGTTCAACTTGGTTAAATATCTAAAACAACTTTAAGATATTTAATTTAGTCAACAAATGCAACTTAGAAAAATATATCTCTTATATATTAAAGTGTATTGGCCGAAATTATAAAGAAATAAAGGAAAAAGATATTTTTATTTTTCAAACAAACATTTTGAACAAATATCTTAAGAAGTCAAAATCAAATTGACAACCTTTTCTTTAATATAAAGTCAAACATTTACACTTATAATCATTTCCTAACTTTATCATTTGGTGATATATTTATATTTTAATTATATTAATCATTTAACAATTAAATAATTAAATAATTAATTAAATACAAATATATCAAATATATGTATTATATTTACTTTAAATATCTCAAATACATATATTGATGATATATGTCAAATACCTTTATTTGACTATTTATTAATGTGTATTTAATAATATCATATATTAAATACAAATACAAATTAATTAGGAAATGACGGTTCGGCCCGTTCGCATGTATTTTTCGTTTAACGATTAAACGATTTATAAACAATCATCATTATTCATAATTGTTGCTCTAGTGCTCTACGAGTATGTTTCATTATTGAGACTCTCTAGATTCAGGTATATCCGTCATGAAATCCAATTTCATGTACATAATCTATCCACCCGTAGATTATGACGATCACGGATAAACTAGCTGAATCATACAGGTCGAGGTCATTGCATACGTATAATCCCTCCGTCACAGGTATCCAGATAATCCCAGAGATATAGATGTAAACGTCAAATCTCTATAGGTATTATCTCGTCGACGTATCTATTAGCAATCTCTAAATAACACTCGGAACTTACTTCCGATGTATACTGTGGCCACAGATTTAACAGACAGCTAATAATATATGGACTACCTATGCTCTGTACACAGAACTGACGGATCCTATCTTGACACACACAGGATATCCTGAGGATCGATCCACACCCAACGAACAGGCGGAGGTCTGATCTAAATAGATCGGTGACGTGACTGCCATCTAAGTGTGGAGGATGTCTCATACATCCACAGTGATGTCTCAAGTCGAAGGACCATTATGCTACTCAACCCGAGAAGATTCTTATTGACGTTGGCGTACAATCCATTAAGAATCTTCGGTGAGCCGTTCAGTGTTTATCCACTATAAACACCTACACGTCTATACGAGTCTCCCTAGACTCATGGTTCATAGGGACAAACCATCGGACCAAGTCTCGATATATGACATGTACTGGTCTCAACGGATTTGACTAACCGACCCGTGTTAGCAAATCTTGACCAGGAACTTGTTTGATAATATACATTATGCAGTGACACTTCCCAATGTCAATTACAAACTAACTTTGTAACTGTGTACTGCATTATATATTATCGGGCCTTTGTCTAATATATACATATCACTAAACCATATTTAGTTTCAATCTAATCGTAATCAGATCGAATATGTATATAAGAACAAGATGTGCAACCATAAATAAGTAATATTATGGAATAAGGGGATGTTCGTATTCATGAATCAGACATAAATACGGCCCGGATTGGCGCTCTGAGCACCAATCCCAACAATGCTGGGTTAACAAAGATACAGATATAATATTCCTAGTCAAACTAGGTATATAATAACAGTTCAAAAGTTTAAGCATATGCCCAGAGGGCAATTCCAAAACAAAAGTCCCTACAGCCAAAACAGCAACTGGAGTTCCGTTTCCGACTCGTAGGTGAATCTCCCCTGAAGCCAGCATCCTGCTATTCTGCAGATCCTGCAAATCAGTACATATATGAGCAGCACAACCAGAATCAAAAATCCAATTTTTAAAACTAGAAGTAGTCATATTTATCTCAATAACAAACATACCAGAGGCTAGTGCCTTGCCTACCTTGATATCCTCCTTGAGTCATTTGCCCATTCGGCAGTCACGTTTCCAGTGACCTTTCTTGCCGCAGTTGAGGCAGACATCTTGAGACTTGTCCCTTGGCTTCCCAGAAGCTTTTGTCAACTTGCCTTTACCCTTTTTCTTATGTTTCTTCTTCCTCACTCCTCCAGTAGCTTTGAGCCTAGCCTTTGGCCTCTGAGAGGTTGATGCAAAGTGCGCCTCGCGCTTGCCCCCTTTGTGGAGTTCTTTTTCAGACTCTTTCAAGATGGATAACAGTTCTCCAAGAGTGTCATCCGTATCCATCAACTTGTAGTTGATTATGATTTGTTTCCAAGTATCAGGAAGTGACTGTAAGATCATATCTATAGTCAGCTCAGCCTCCAAGACTATTCCCATATTGGCCAACTCATCAATATCGGCGATCATTTGAGCCCCGTGGGCCTCAACTGATGCGCCTTCAGTCATTCGGGCGCAGAAGAGTTTCTTCACCAACTCATATCTCTCCATCCGCTTATTGGAGCGGTGGAGATCTCGCAGTCTAGCCATCATATTATAAGGATCCAAGTCCCTATTTTGGCGACGAAAGTGCTGAGTCATCGAAGCTAACATAATAGCCTGAGCTGTGTCACAATCACTGCTGTGAGTTTTCCATAACTCCAGCTCAAGTGGGTCAGTGGGCTTAGGCGGGAGAGGTGTTTGTATAGTGTACAGCATCCTCTCAGCCCCAAGGACTATCCTTAGGTTCATTTCCCAATCAGCGAAGTTTGTGCCCTTAAAGACATTGTCACCCATGATGATGTCTCGGACACTTACCTTGCTTGCCATCTCAACTACGATAGTCCAACTATCTAGTTAACGATAAAATGGGTACAGTCAAACTGTTACAAAAAAATAACAATGAATTAGTCCAACTAATTTTAATTAATTAAACGAAATAATTTTGAAAGACGCGTAAGGCTAAGTATCTGAATGAAATCGCAAATTCAATACTAGCCTCCCATTATTTTTATCAAGTCTCTAACCCTCTGTTGAGAACTCGGGAAATCCTATTTCCTAGTGGGCTAGGATCCCGTTAAATAACACACAGCCTTGACTTTGGCCAACAAGCTGTATGCTATTTAACTAGGTAGATCTCAAAGATCAATTGGATCCCATCCAATTCCTTGATCCGGTTAGGTGGACATCCAAGTCCAAAACATATGTGTATTAACTTATGCCAATGTATCTAATACATTTTCCTAACCATATCCTCCGAACCATCTAGGCCTTGGCTTTGGCACAACAAACCTAATGATTCCGGTTAAGCGAGACCCATTGACAAGGAAGTTTCGTAATCAATGTCGTTGGACAAGAAGTGATCTTGACTTTGGCCAACAAATCACAACTTGGACAAGACACCGATGTGGAACAAAACTCTCATGATTCAAGTACATCCTTAATTGACAAAAGGTCTTGACTTTGGCCAACAAACCAATGTCAATTTTGGATCTTGAACAAGAATCATTCAATGGAAGGATAATTGCTTAATATAAATTGAGGGATTTATGCGTAATTGGCAACCAATTTATTATCTTTGTTAGTCTCATCATCATACACCCTTAAGCATGCTTCTAAAACATCATAAAGTGCATAAAATAAATTAATAGTGATATACGGATGGATATGTAAAACAATTTGTTCCTAGAACAAATCACTCCCTTTCCACTCCCCGCTAGTAATATTCTACTTCTACCCAATTACATACTACAAAAAGAGAAACCTCATTTACATTGAGGGGAATTAGGTGAGAAGAGAATACAAAGAGATAAAAGAGATAAGGCTGGACACGCAGGTCCAATTTATAAATTCTAAATTTACAATAATTTCTAAAATTACCCTTTCCCTTCTAATATCCATCCGCTATACACTATTCATTCATCACATACATGTATATTCATTCAAGACATGCTATACAACCAATCTAATCCAATTAATTAGTCTTTGTTTAAGTGATTATCCAATGTTCAATCAACGGTTTGATTTTGCGCGAGTCCAACTCGTTTGAGAATAAGTACATAAGGCACGAATTCATGAATTATATCGAACTACCCGTTAAATCCAATTTAAGTCGCATTCAATATTAATTCAATTTATTTAATTCCAAATTAAATGATTACACTTTTAATGTGCTTTTAAAGATTAGATTCTAAATCTTATCAAATTGGGTCTCCAAGCCCAACTAACATCCAATGTGTGTTTAATTAAAGTCCGATGGGCTTTCAATTGATTTATAAGGCTTGGGCTTTGGTCAATGTGGGTCAAACCCAATTACCAAGCCCAAATAAGGAATCACCCTTAAGTGCCATAAAATCAATTTCAAGCCCATAAGGCCCAATTAAACATAAAAGTCCATTAATTAAATTTTAATATTCCAAATTTTAAAATTCAATTAATTAAAGTGTAATTGCATGATTAATTCATTAAACCAAATATTTCAAAAACACCAATTTAATTCATTAATCATCAATTGTTCAAAACACTTGTCTAACATTTATTTGAACAAAAATCAAGTCCTTTAACATGTCATGTTGTATTCGGCCAAGAGAGATTTTTGCGGTTCGATTTGTTTTTCAATCCAATTGAATCACTAATCTATTATCCTTATTGATTTTAAGTCATCTAATGAACTTGAAAGCAAAAATTCAATAAAGTGAAAAGACCTCCATTTTCGGTCAAGCATCAATTTTAGGGAAAAAATCATCCAATGCATTTTTCTCAAAATTGATCATGTATTACATCAAATATCATACATTTAATCATGCTTAAGTTATCTAATAAACTTGTGCATGAAAAATTCCAAATCAATAAAATGACCTACACATTCGGCCAAGGCATCAATTTTGGGGAAAAAATATCCAATACAATTTTCTCAAAATTGATCATGTAATACATCATATTACAAACATTTAAGCACACTCAAATCATCCAATGAACTTGTGCATGCAAAAATTCAACTTAATGGAAGTACCTCACATTCGGCCAAAGAACATTTTGGGGGAAAAATCATCCAATGCATTTTTCTCAAAATTGATCATGTATTATATCATATATCATACATGTAATCATGCTTAAGTCATCAAATAAGCTTGTGCATGAAAAATTCCAAATCAATGGAAGCACCTCCACATTCGGCCAAGACAACATTTTGGGGGAAAAATCATCCAATGCATTTTTCTTAAAATTGATCATGTAATATATCAAATAACATGCATATAAGCATACTTTAGCATCCAATTTCAAAGGAACATGATTCAATCAATTTTCCCCAAATTAACCCTAATGTATTTCATGCTTAAAAATGGCTCAATGATACCATTGTTGGTTTCTATAATTAGTCCCAAAGAAAGATTAAGCCATAGAAATACAAATAACATACATGCAAAGCTTGAAGGATGGCGGAAACATACTTACAAAGCTTTGTGACGAAAATGGTGAAGAGGATCCTTGAGCCTCCAAGGTGGGTGATATGCTGCCAAGAACAATAATGATAGAAGTTACAAATCTTGGGGCTGTTTTCGGCCAAGAACTTCAGTGTGAGAAGCCTCAAATCTTCTAGTATTCCAAGCTCCAAATGCGTTTACCTATCACCTCCTTTGATCCCTTGTTGTGCTAGCAAAAATGGAGAAAACAAGTTTCTGCCATGGATGAAGCTCACGGCTTACGTGAGGAAGAAGGAAAGGAGAGGATGATGTATCTTTTATTTTTTTTTGTTCTCAAAAGTTTCTAAAACCGTGAGTAACCAAATGAAAAATAAAAGAATTGATATCAAATACCAAAAATCAATTTTTTAATCAAAAACCCTTCAAAAACCGTGAAAGGTTTTCCCTCCAAAATGAAACCCATCATTTGCCATCATTACCACACTTTGAGAATAGAGATAATGTATCATCCCTTAAAGGTGACTAGATACATCCATCATCTATTCGTATCAAGTAATGAGATATCGCGATGCGATTTGCGGATACCACTCGATTCAAAATACGAATGTGTCCGCAAACACTTTCGGGCTCGGTTTCGCTAATTCCGAATTAACGAATTTCCGTCGCGACGTGAATTAAATAATTACGCCTTGCGGAATTACTATTCAGTTTGCTAATGAATTAATTCTAAATTAATTCGTTTGCCCGAATTAAAATCCGATTTTAATTCCGCGTCGAAATCTAATTTCGTTTAATAATATATCGAATATATTATTTTACCGATTAATTCCAAATTAATCGATCTCTCTCTCTCTCCTAACAAGGCATTTTATCCAAGATAAAGTTTCTCCATAATTAATCCAAGATTAATAAAGTTCGAATCAAACATCATAGGTGAATCTTCAGGAAGCGACCCAAGAGATCTCCGGATATGTTGGCAGTAAATACGGTCGTTGGATAATCCAAACACGTACGTACCTCGTACTACGTTTTTTACCGATTTACAAGACAAGGTTGGCTTCTAGCAAAGCGCCATGCCTACCCAATTCTCCAGAAATATTCTTACTGGAATATTAGATCTATATCAAGTGTAGTATACCGTAGTATTGCGTATATCGATCCAGTATCGGACGATCACATGTTAGGCCTGGGGCTGGAAATGTGTCTGCCCCGTACGAAACATATATCGGATATCAAACAACTAGTCTCTTTAAATCGGACAATCCTGACCTGGTCATATTGTCCCGACGGTTGCAACCTTTTATAGAGTACTAGTTCTGTATCCTGCGTGATCATCATCTCCACATGTCTGAAGTGATACTTCCATCTTGACATCACATCCAGTACACTACGATTCTCGATAAACCCAGAAGAGGCGTACACAGAACCGGTTAAAGCTCCGAACCACCAAAACCAAAGTTTACCGATTGTCGCAAGTACTAGCGATGCAAGTCTCAGGTTAAGACCATATACACCTACCCTGATGCGGCCTCTCATAGACACGCAGACATACTACCAATGGGATTCCGCGGGGTCTATCCAGAGCGAAGCTGTTTTCGGTACCATCGGTAAAATACAACCTCCTATCGCACTTGCATAAGTATCCAATACTTAAATATATGAGAACTATGCCGTTGTGCCATCACAACTCGCACAAGTGCAATACTAGTCTATTCCGCATTATCGATGTCCGATCTCGATAATACTCCGACTAGGGATATTTAATGATTAAACCTTTTATATTGATACTGTCTCATATCATCTCAATACGGAACTAATCATACAGACTTTTGCCATTAATATATCAAAGTAAATAATTTTACAAAACGGCAAAAGGCAATTTCATTATCACATAGTTAATTTTGTACAATAATACAATATCATTTACAAAACAGTGACACTATGGGTCATAATGTCTAACAACAACATGTCCCAAAATATTTCTTGAATTAGTCATAAAATGATATTTTTCCCAATTTAACACAAGTCCTTTTTCTTCACATCTTTTCAAAATATTTTCCAAATTATTCAAGCAATTATCAAATGAATTCCCAGAAACAGTTGTATCATCCATAAAGACCTTCAAACAGTGTTCAACCATGTCACTATATATGTTTAACATGCATCGTTGGAATGTTGCTGGTGCATTACAAAGTCCAAAAGGAATTTTCCTAAATGCAAATTTTCCAAATGAACATGTGAATATAGTCTTTTCCTGATCTTCTAAAGCAATGAGAATTTGATAATAACCTGAATAACTATCAAGAAAACAATAGTATGGATATCCTGCTACTCTTTCCAAAATTTGGTCGAGAAATGGCAAAGGAAAATGATATTTTCTAGAGGCATCATTTAGTTTTCTATAGTCAATGCCCATACACCAACTAGATGGGATTCGAGTTGGAATTAATTCTTCTTTATCATTTTTAACATGGTATATATGTTAACTACCAGAACTACCCTAGTGAGGATTTTGATGACTCTTGGGGTTTGGCTGTGGCTGTGTAGAAAACTTTCTTTTCTCATTAATAGTCAAAGCATATGTGATTTTGGAGAAAATATCTTTCAGATCAATCAATGTTTGCACATTTTGGTTATTGATGGCTTCTTATTTCTCAATGAATGCATGCAAGGTATCCTCAAGGGTTTTCCTAGGTGGTGGAACATATGGTGTGTAATTCTGGGAATTTTGGAAATTCTGGTTTATCTGGGGAGTTTATTGAGATGGTTGTGTTTGGTTATCATTCCTCCAATTGAAGTTTGGATGGTTTCTCCAACCAGAATTGTAGGTTTGGGAGTATGGGTTTGAATTTGGTCTCTTAAAAGTGTTTATAAAACTAACTTGGCCATGAAGACATTCTTGAAAGGCTGGAAAGGTTGGGCAAACTTGTGTGACATATTCATTTGAATTACATATTTGACAGGTGACTTCTTGAATAGACTTGACATGATCACTCTTCTTTATTTCTAATGCCTTAATTTTTTTTAGCTAGAGATGCATACTTAGCAGAAAAGTCATGGTCTTCCCTAAGGTTAAACATACCTCTACCAGATGGCTGTGGTTTTACAGACAACTCATAAGTGCCAACTGTGTCCCATTGTTGTGTATTCTCTGCTATGTGCTCTAATTAATCTAGTGTATTTTTGGGATTTTTGTCCCTAAACTCACCATTACACATCATTTCCACTACTTGTCTACCTTGGGGTGTTAAATCCTCGTAGAAGTAGGCGACCAGCCTCCATCTTTCAAACCCGTGATGTGGACAAACATTCAACATCTCTTTAAACATCTCCTAACATTGGTAAAGTGTTTCCCCCGACTCTTGTGTGAAAGTTATGATTCTCCTTTTAAAAGCGTTTGTCCTGTGAGGGGGAAATAATTTTTTCAGAAACTGTTCTTGTAAATCATCCCATGTTTGGATGGATCCTGACCTAAGGTTCTGCAGCCAAATTTTAGCTTTATCCTTTAAAGAAAAGGGAAAAAAACTTTAATCGAATTATATTCATGCTGCAATTTTGGTCTGTGCAAGTGGTATATACCTCTTCAAATTCCCTTAAGTACTGATAAGGATTTTCTGATTTTAGACCGTGGAATGTGTGTAGACACCTGGCTTAAAATTGAAACGTGCTGCATCTAGGGGAAAAACAATGCAAGATGGTGATTATGTCCTAGTGGGATTCATGAATTATCTGAATGTCCTAGGATAGTTAAGATCATCATGCTGAGACTCGTTTTCTTCCTGATCAACTGGGTTTTCAACTCGGGCAAGTGGATTTTCATTTTGGTTCTCGGCCATTTTGACAGACCATGAAGGTGATGGAGACTCTCTATTTAATCTACTGCTAGATGATCGAGACTAGTGTCTCATGCAAACTATATGCTAAAATTTAAAAATACAAATACAATACTTACAAAAAGAAAATAATATACAAATGGAAAAAAATATTAAATTTAGAAAATATAACAAAAAAAAAAAAAAAAAATAAAGAAAAGAAAAGAAGAAAAAATTAATTACAATGATTATTCTATCTACTAAATTTATTCCCTAGCAACGACGCCAAAAACATGACACGCTCAAAAAGTGGTTCTTTACTAAAAGTATAAGAGTGTCGAAGAAATAATATAACTCGATAAGTCCGAGGTCGATCCACAGGGAATAGATTTAGAAAAAAATAATAATTTGAGTAAAAATAACAAGGCTTGATTTGTTTGAAGTGATTGGAGAATTTTAAATTAGACTACAACAATAGATTAAAATACTGGAGGTTAGGAGATCCACTCTTAATATTTCAAATATAGAGAAATCTTACTTTTTATAATATACAAATTGTTTTTATTACCCAGTTAATTTACTTCATGAATTAATTAAGCCAAAATATATAAAATCAACCATTAAGACTGTGATAACATTTGTCTATAACAAGTCCAGTTAGGTACTCAATTATGCCAAAAAAATAAAACCAGCCATATAGGCGGTAGCATAGTTTGTCAGTAATTAATCCATATTTAAATAATGTATTTAGATTATAATTTATATATTATAATATAAATAATATTAATTTATATTCTCATATTACGAGCTTCACTCTTTACCCCAACAAGATGAAATTAGCTACTAATGATTTGAAGAAAAACATGCATAATTTTATTATCGAAAGAAAAAGAAATTACAAGAAAGCTTAAAAAAATAAAACACATAAGATACTCTCTCTCAAATTCTACAAGAGAACTTTGAAAGAAATCATGAAGGAAAATGAGAGGTGAGCACCTCTTTTATAGTAGAAGTGCCAATCTCTCAATTATTAATTACAACTTTCCAAATCAAATAGAAACAACAAATTTTTACTATTTATATTTATATTTTTCCTTTTTTTGACTTTTTTTAATTTTTTGTTGATAATTTTGCAAACATGATCATAATCCTCCTAAAGTGGATTATGCATTTCAACTTTTATTTTTTTATTTTTTTACTTTTATATTTTTTTTTTACTTTATTTTTTAATAATTAAAATTACATGCAACACACATTGACGTCTTCACCAATTTCGACCTTGTAAACCTCAAAACTAGAAATTCTTGTAAACATCACAGTTGTAGATATTTGAGTCTTCTTTCATCTGGAACTCTTATATTCATGCCAAAAATAATTCCAAAGTTCTTATACATATACATACATACCAATACAAATTAACAAACGCGCTTTATAACATCCAATACTCACATTAGTTTTCAAATTCATTCATTCATTTCCCATAACTATTCACTATTCATATATTATACGAGTTATATCATACACATACATACACATAGTCACACACACAATCATCGTGCAACCAACCACGAAGCACACATAAATACCAATACATCACAAGGCACATAATAAAACAATACATACATATGGCTGGCTGGCTTATGCATACAATGCTCGTACGAGACTCATTACCTATTTTAGAATAGGTATGCGATTAATTTTGTCTGAACGGATTCCTAACCAGCTCGACTACTACACCGCGAATCATCCAATCAAACAAACACACATGCGCACACACCATATAACATAAAATCATCATATGACTTTTCATACACAAGCATAAACACGATAAACATTGCTTATCATCTGGTATACATATGTATATACATCAAAAATATGAACATACCTATTACTTCGAATTATGATACCAAAGCCTTTACCAAACTTTATGTCATTTACTTACGAATCAAACACACTCTGTCTCCAGAATTCTTATCAGAAATATTCATCTATAACCACATCCATTCGCATACGTACTTTACCTATTTTAAGAGCTTAGCTTATACCAATTTAGAAATCATAATTTTTTTCATTTACCAATTCCATATACCTGACCTAAACATATCTTAACATCATATGCATGTACAAATACATGTTCATACACTTATACATGCTTATACATATACTTTTACATGCTCCTACATTTACATACACGTATACGTATCGTTATGGATTCTTACACTTTCATACATCCATACATCCACATAAACATTGAGCTCATTTAATATCTTACTTCATATAATATCAATAACAAAGTTCCATACCTGTGGTGGTCGATAATCCTAACCATGCGTGGCCTTGAACTTTGTTTTCAAAATTATCTCTTATCTATTATCGTTTATCCTAAACACTTCAATCAAATATATATATATATATATATATATATATATATATATTTATAACACCAACCAACTATTCAAGCACTCATCGCATTAGTTACTTACCTAGCCAGGTCCTAGTTAAATCTGTCAAAATAAATAGCGAAATGTCGTCAGAATTGCAACTTTATAAGATTCTTGACTTAACTACGATAAAATTTCAGATCTTTCCGGAACAACCAAATCAAGTCCAATTTCAATGATCTCAGTTTTAGTAATCTCAAAATATCATTATAAACTAACCCAAATGGTCAGTCAACTTAAATTCTCGGTTTACGTATTTTTAGAAAATATTCTGAAAAATTTTCTCCAAACGCTGCGAAGGGTCTCGAACCCTTCGAACCTTCCTGGATATAACTAAACATTTTTGCAATATCATAAATAACTCATAACTATCATCTAAACCAAAACACATCTTTATATACAAAAACCCACTTTTACCGAAAACTTGCATATTCTATCGGATCGACCAACTTGTTCTGTTTTCACTCAAATTCTACCGAATGCTAATATTCAATATCCTAATACTCAAACAATTCAATTCATATCAATACTCTACTCTACAAATCTACTGGATACATCCGTACATTTAACTATAAACTTGAAATTTGTAGATTTTTACCGGGAGGTCTTACCGAGATTTCGAGGGCATATACGGACTCCAAATGATCCCACGAACGCGTTGGAATCGATAGAATTCCGATCGAATATACTAGTCATCATGGGTCACTATTCATCAGAATCTTCCTTCCTCGTTTCACGTGCAACCGTGCAAGAACAGAAAATCTGTCACCGCCAACTTGTAGTATTCTCCGAGATCTTCAATTTATCGGGTTACTCGGGTCGTGAAATGAAGCGATGAGCCGAGATCGAGAAACCAATAACTCGCGTGTTTCAACCTCATTTCCATCGTTTGCCGGTGATCCATGGCTGTCGTCGGCCACCACAAGATGGAGGGGCGGCCGGCGCACCCCCAGGCCCGTCGTGCAGGCTGGCGATAGCCGGCAGGCCACCGATGTGATAAGGGCGACACCAAGACCGAATTTCTGACCGGGGGGGGGGGGGGGGAGGTCGTATGGTGCTTTGATTCTTTTGCCATTTTTTTTATAATTATGAGAACTTCACGTATTTATAGAAAAGTTTTTAAAAATTACATTCTGACCTCGCGAAATTACTTCTAGGTCCTTGTCATGGGGCTTTCATGGAATTTTACATTTTTGAAGTCCTTCTGATGCAAAATTCAAAACGTGTTCAACATGAAAGTTGTTCATCGCAGAAAAATGAGTCTCATGGTTTAAGAATCAGCCTAATCGGAGTTCGTTTTCTATCTTTATAGCTTAAATAAATAACTTTTACGTGCATAATGATATAAACATGAGTCGCGTAACCAGTTCTCGAAACCACGCGTTTTCCAACGGGATGAATCTTCATTTTAAAATATTCCAATCTATTTTCCAACACATAAATTCTTATTTTCGAATAGCATCTCGTTCCGAATTCCAAACTTCAATTCGGAATCTTTCAGAACCATTCTAAAAATATTCGGGATATTACACTAAACGTTTGCTCTGATACCATAATTGTAACACCCCATCAGAGGGAAAGTGCTACCGACAGGAGACATGATTAACCATCTCCAAAAGCCTGTAAATTTACAGAAAAATGGACATGATTTATCCTAAAAGTGGACAACTTGGAATAAAGTCCAACATCAACGGAACCTATAATAACATCGAATATATAAAAGGACCGCAGGTCCACAAAAATACATCAAACTCAAAAACAACATTTAAGGGCTCCGTGCCCACAACATCAATACAAATCAAAATTTTTACTCAATAATACAAAACAACGTGCTTACAAAGAATAACATAGTGATCATAAATATTAAATCTCTAAGACTTTTCCCAGGATATATGCGAAGGTGACTGCAACTTGGGTGATCTGCGTCTCGAGCATGACTCTCAAAGCTGAAATGGTCAACCATTCTAGAAGTCAATCTGAAAAACTAGCAAACTGATTTGGTGACAATTATAAAACTCAGTCAGTGAATACAAATATTACAGATAAAACTGTAATTCCTTGACCAACATTTACAATTTCCACATACTCATTCCATTAATCTCATCAACCAGATCTCTATGTACTTACTACTTAATTAAAAAATACTATATGAAAGAAATGCAAATGCGAGTATACAATGAGCAGAGTAAAATCAACTCATTTACTTGTTCTTATAAAATATTCTTCAAAATAATCAGCATGACTATTTACTTAGAAATCGTAAATCCAAGCTTCCCATTATTGTATAATATCTAAAAGCATAATGAATTCTGACTAAGTTCAAACATAATCTAGAACATGGTTCAAAACTAAAAGACCATGGTACAAGTTCTCAATAATTACTATTACTCTTTTCTCAAACAAAATCTTAAGTATGAGACCAATGCCCAAAACTCATCAACATGAAATACAAACTCAATAATTATGACTGTAAACTTAATAACATTTGCTTACAATGACTTTCATATTACTCAAGACTAATACATGACTTCTGACTGGGCTCTCACTATTCTGACTTGGACTGGTGGACTCCAAACCCTAGTGACTGCAACAGTATCCGTCCTCCCGATCTCGTCCTCCGAGAATACTTGTAAAATAAGGAAACTGATGGTTGAGGGTTAGATTGTTATTCGATCTAAGTGAATGGATGAAAAAACTGAAATACTGATATAAAATCATTTGGTTCTAAAACCAAGGTTTCAAAAATAACTTATATGAAAACTCTCTTTCTGAAAACTTCGCTTGAAATCTATTTAATAAACTTCTCTTTCTAAAATCTGCTTTTGAAAGTCTGGTTTCTGAAAACTATTTCTAAACTCTGATTTTTGAAAACTATTTTCTGAAAATCTGATATCTGAAAACTCTTTTTTTGAAAATCTGATATCTGAATATTGGTATGTGTCTGAAAAACTTGACGTATGGGGGTGATACGTATCGCCGTCCCCCCATACGCCTAACTAGAGCCAGAAATGTAAAACCATGACTTTGGGGCGTTATGTATCGCCGTCCCCTAAAGCATGCCACTAATGTCCCTGAAATTGGTGATCTTGGGGCGTTACGTTTCGCCGTCCCCCAATCCACATAACTAGAACTGGGGGTGCGAATCTATGATACCCTCAAAACTCTAAAACTATGATCTATGGGCATCTGTCATCCCTAGTCCTGAACTAGGATCTGGGGGCGTTACGTATCGCCGTCCCCCAGTCCTTTACATGTGCACATGTTCTCTGTCCATCAATTCCAAATTGTAGCAAGTTATATACTGAGGTGGATTTTTCCCCCCTGCCTCGAAAAACCATAAAATCATGCTTTAAGAACATTTCTTTCTCAAAAATAACTTAAATAATAAATTCTCATGAAATAACTGTAATAAAACTAATCTAACGCCCTAAAGCGTAATATATAACTCTAAAACGAAAAAATAACAACATAAAAGTCATTTAAGAGAAGAATATCCACTCACTGTTTTGGAATTCCGCTAGTCTTTCTTCACTTCACTGAAGAACTTGTGGTTCCTGCGATGATCTATCACCGATAATTTCGATTAAAGGAATGGACTAAGAATATAAATATCGGAATCAATCTAAGTTTTCCTATTCAAGTAAGAGCTATCACTCTGAGGAGTAACACACTCATATCATGATATATTATATACGTACGAGTTGATACGAGACGCTTAAGGTGGTTTCTAACACGCTGGGGTGGAACTGGAATGGATTAAAAACTAACTTGGGAATATTTTGGTTTCGCGTCGCGAAGCAAGGTGTTACGCGTCGCAACGCAAACGTTCCAGAATCAGCCCAAAATTTTCTTCTACGCGTCGCGACTCTAGACCCTTTGGTGTCGCGATGTAAACCTGATGTTTAACCTCGCGTCACGATTCAAATATCCCAGAAACTGATGAAAATTTTCTTCTACGGGTTGCGACGCTAAACCCTTTAGCGTTGCGACGCGAACCTGATTCCAGGTTTCTGTATTTGCTTCCTCAAGTATATTTCTTCCGAAATGTATCCTCAAAAATTCTACATCAATTTTTATTACATAAATCATCTATTTGGCCTCAAATAACATCCATAACACTACCAATACCTCAATATCAATTTATATCCAATCCTATAATCTTTATTTAAACTCATTTCCAAAACTTAACAAATTGGGGATTTATTCAGTCATCATTTTCTTATCGTTAAAACCATCTAAACATCAATTATTATGACCCAACAATATCATCAACAACTAAATCATCAAAAACACCAATATCCATAATTTGGGTTAAGGTTTTCCTTACCTTAAACATGTTTGGTTCTCCTCATCCTTTATGCTTCATGGATGCAAACCTTCCTTATTGCTTCTTCTTCTTCTTTATTTCTTCTCTCTCCTTTCCATTTTCTTATTCTTCTTCTTCTTCTCTCCAACGTGTTCTTCTTGTTGAGGTTTCATGTGGTAATTCGGGTAAACGCAGCGGATCGCGGGAAATCAAATTTTTCCGATTTCAATTATTTTTCTTAGGTAATTAAAATAAACTAATTTATTTCAATTACACAATACTTAAAAACTAAAATTTTTATCCAAAAATCAGAATTTTCAGAATTTACCGTTTTGCCCCAAAACTTTGAATTTTAATCATTTTAGTCCCAAATTATCAAATATAATTCTTATTAATTCCAAATGAATTCCAAAATTATTTATTCATGTCTTATACATGAAAAGACAATTTTGCAACTCAAGAAAACAATTTTTCCCTAATTTCCGAATGGTCCCTCAATTTTCAAGAATTTACAATTTGGTTCTTTTTGTTCAAAACATGCCAAGATCAAATCCAAAAATTCCCAATTTAATATACTTCAATATATACTAAATCTCATCATATATGTGAAAAGCACCAAATTTGGTGATGGTTAAGAACCCTAATTTGTATAATTTTACAAATTAACAAATTAACACCAAATTAATCAAATTCAAGTCTTTCAATTCTTACAAACCAATCAAGCCTCACCATCATGAAATAGTTCAAGAAAAAATTTAGGTCTAACATGAGTGGCTAAAAGACTTCTAGAATGGAAACTAGCCATTAAAATGGCAAAAAGAGTGCTTAATAAACAATTTAAAGCAATCTAAGTTAACATACATGCTTCCCTCTCTAATCCAAGTTCCCAATCACCAAAAACACATCCATGAAATATTAGAGATGAAACTAAGCTAATCATATTAAAGCCTAGTATGAAAGAAACAATTTTCATAAAGAACAAGTAAGGAAAAACTTACAAAATCCTTATTTTCCAAGCTTTTTCTTCATTTTCTTCTCTTTTGTATAACTGTTTTTAGGGTTCTTAGAATAAGAAACAAAAAAGAAAAAAATGGCTTGAATAATTTTCCTAACTGACCGATTATTTGAGGAAAAAATATGGCCATAATTTTTTTCAATTTTGTTTTAATTAATTGGAAAATGATTTAATTATTTGTGGTCTAAAAACATTAATCAAATTCATATTTATCTAAAACCACCAATTAAATCATGTCAATTTTACCAATTAAAATTAGCCACTTTATCCAATTAAGAATTGCCATTTATCTTATCTTAATAAGAAATAAGATATTAAATATTTAATTAACTCAATTATTCAACAATTTGAATAATTAAATAATTAAATATAAATATCTCAAAAATATATGTATTATATTTACATTAGATGATCGAAATACATATATCAATAATAAATGTCAAATATCACAATTCGACATTTAATAAATAGCCGAAAGATCTCAAAAACATGTATTTTAGCTAACCGTTAAACGACTTATAAATAATCAATATTATTTATAAAAGTTGCCCTAGTTCCCTTCGAGTATATCTCATTAGTGAGACTCTCTAAGTTCAAGCATATCCGTCACAAATTTATTTCGTGTCCATAATCTACCCACCCGTAAATTATGACGAACACGAATAAAAACTCTGAACCATACAGGTCGAGGTCACTGCATACGTATAATCATTCCGTCACAGGTATCCGGATTATCCCAGAGATATAGATATAAACGTCAAATCTCTTTAGGTATAATTTCGTCGACGATTCTATTAGCAATCTCTTAAATAACACTTAGAACTGATTTCTACAGTGTACCACGGGCCCATGGATTTAACAGATTTCTAATTCCAAAATGGATACCTATGCTCTGTACACAGAACTGACGGATCATATCTTGATACACACATGATATCATGAGGATCAGTCCAAACCCAATGAACAGGCGGAGGTCTGATCTAAATAGATCGGTGATGTGACTACCATCAAAGTGTGGAGGATACCTCATATATCCACAGTGGTACCTCAAGTCAGAGGATCACTATGCTCACTCAACTCGAGAAGATTCTTATTGACATAGGTGTACCATCTATTAAGAATCTTCAGCGAGTCGTTCAATGTTTATCCAATATAAACACCTACATGTCTATATGAGTCTCCCTAGACTCATGGTTCATTGAGAAACCATTAGAATCCAACATTGCAATCTACGACACGTACTGATGAGTGGTAAATGTATCACTATTTTCCACTCATTTAACTTAATATTTTGAATAGTTTCTTGAGTTTTGTGAATATTTTGATGTGTTTTGTGTTATTTTGTAGATAAATAAAGTTTCAGGACATTCTGGAGGTGATTTGGAGCTAAACAGAGAAAATTGGCAAAAATGGCATTTTCGTAATTTTGGCGCGTCGCGATGCCTAACGTGCACCAGAGGCTGCTAACGTGCGCCGTGCCACGTGTCATCATCACAAGCGATCTGCTAACGTGCGCCGCATACCACGTGTCAAAAATTCAACGAGCCGACTTCAGCCAGCCGCCATGCCACGTGTCAAAAATTCAACGAGCCGAAATTTTTCAGCCGCCCAGCCACGTGTCCGGTGAGATGCCAAGCAACCAATAAGGTCGTTGCACGTCATCGTGTAGCGACGCCAAAGCCCTTGGCGTCGCGACGCCCAAGGTCTACCGGGGCCTATAAATCAGCTTCAAATTTCAGTTTCAAATGTACCTTTTCGTTGAAATCCTCTGATGTAAATGGGGAGTTTTCTTCTTAGTTCTTTTAATTTCAGTTTTGTAGTAGTTTTAATTAAGTTCTGAAGTAATAATAGTAATTCTATTTTTTTGAATAGTAATTTAATTTTTACTTTTTACCATTTTACTATGCGAGGGTAACTTCTCCATGCCAAGGTAAAAAGGTAATTCTTTTACTATTGCTATTTAGATTAATCTCCCTAAAATATAATATATAAAATATTTAAAAACCTGACTTAATGAGGATACCGCCATACTGGTCGGTGGTTATTCAATTTAATCCGGTTAAACCTGACTTAATGAGGATACGCCATACTGGTCGGTTGGTTTATTTATTGTTCCGCCTTTATGGTTGGTTTATTCTGTTCCGCCTTTATGGCTGGTTGACCTTAATTTGACTTAATTAGGTTACGCCTATATGGCTGGTTGGTAAAATTATCACAAATATATATATTATTTTATGGGAGATATCTAAATAGTTAATAGTAGAAGTTAATTCCCTTTACCTTAGCATTTTATTTATTTTTCTGCATTTACTTTTTATGTCTTTCTCTTACTTGTCCTAATTATGTGTTGTAACTAAAGTTAGTTTTCTAGGGTTGTGATAAAATCTAATATCACCGGTTTATAAGAGGTTATTTTATAGTTTGAGTAATTTAAAGGTTTACTTATTAAGTCTTAAGCTTAATGCTTCTTATTGTTTGATCACCAATAAGATTGATATGGTAAATCTAAAATTAACTAGACATAAGGATTTTAGGTTTCAACCTTTGACTTAATAGCCCACGATCTTCCTTGAAGATAGATAACCCTTTAATAGATTTCCTTATAGGATAGACATATACCTGTCGGGCGGGGGTAGACATAATTGGAACTTAAACTTAATGAATCCAGGTAATTTAATTGACATAGACATATGATTCAATTAGGTTTAAATGGGTATTTGCGTTGACCATCGACAGATGCTTTCGCATAAATTCGTGTGTTCCAGGTTAGTAAACTGATTTATTACACAAACATAAAATAATCACTTCATCTTTAAAAGATATTAGAATGATTCATAACCCTAGATCTTTGAGTCTTTTATTTTCCTTAGTATTTTCTCGTCTTTTATTTATTTATTTAGCAAATCTACAATCAACCAAAGCAATCAAGCAATAAATTCCCTTCTCCCTCAATTAGATATTTGTAATAAATAGATCAACAATTAATAACAATAGTAGGAATTATGTCCTCGTGGGATCGATATTTTTATACTACTTGAACGATACGTGCGCTTTGCCATTATACGTGTGTGTTACGCCGGTCACGTACCGGTCTCAACGGGTTTACTTACTGACCAAGTAATTGTAAACCTTGACCAGGAACAGTTAAAGAATGATATTGTTATGATACCGCTCAATGTCAGTTGCGACGCTTTTGCAACTGTATCATAACCAATCACTCTATGGTCATTTACATCTTTACCATATAATAAAAGAATTTATATTACAGAAACTGTCTATTTTATTCATTAATAAAATATATACAAAAGTATTTACAGGGAAATACATAAGAAATTGGCGCTCAGTGCACCAACCCTAACAAAATCTCCCACTGCTCTAGTGCCAATATTGATGTATCTAATACCCATCGACTCCACATGTTTATCAAATAACTTCGGAGGTATGGCCGTCATGAGCGGGTTTGCTACATTATCTTCACTAGGAACTTTGCACAAGAAAATGTCACCTCGCGACACAATCTCTCGAATAATGTGGTACTTTTGTTCACATGCTTCGATTTCTAATGCGCCATCGATTCTTTGCTTGCGCAATGGCACAGTATTATCATAGTATAACGGAATCAGATTCTCGATACTCGGGACAACTCCCAGTTCTGTGATAAACCTCTTAAGCCAAACAACTTCCTTTGCAGCTTCAGAAGTAGCAATATATTCCGCCTCTGTGGTGGAATCGACTGTAGACCCCTATTTGGAACTTTTCCAACAAACTACACCTCCGTTACGGTAAAAATGATTTTGATGTAGACTTTCTATCATCGGGATCCGATTGGAAATCAGAATCCGTATACCCGTTAACCTGCAGTTTATTTCCTCCATAAATGATACTTCAGGATATGTTTAACAGCCATCCAATGGTAATTTCTGGGATTGGACTGATATCTACTGGTTACACTAAATGCGTAGCTAATATCAGGCCTCGTACATAACATGGCATACATTATGCTACCAAACACGAAGCATAAGGCTGATTAGACATTCTAATCTTCTCATCTTCTATTAGCGGACACATATTCTTCGTAAGATGAATGCCATGTCTGAACGATATATTGATGTCTTACAGTTAGCAAAATTATAACCGTTCTAAGATCTTATCTATGTACGTCGATTGGGATAACTCAATAAGCTTCCTTTCTCTATCTCTATAGAGCTTTATACCCAAGATATAAGAAGCTTCACCCAGGTCCTTCATGGAGAAATTCTTACAGAGGTAAGCTTTGACGCCTTGCATTATTCCTATATCATTCCCAATAATTAGGATGTCATCAACATAGAGAACCAAAAATACTATCATACTCCCACTAGCCTTCTGGTACACACATGATTCTTCCATATTCTTGAGAAAACCAGACAATCTAATAATCTCATCGAATTGAAGATTCCAACTTCGTGAAGCTTGTTTAAGTCTATAAATGGACTTCTTAAGCTTACAAAGTATGTCTGAGGTTTCACTGGATACAAAACCCTCCGGCTGTTCCATATAGATTTCTTCATCAAGAAACCCATTAAGAAATGCTGTTTTGACATCCATTTGCCAAATCTCATAATCATGGTAAGCAGCAATAGACAATAAAATACGTATAGACTTTAGCATTGCAACTGGTGAAAAGGTCATCGTAGTCGACACCAGGTCGCTGTGTGTAACCTTAACTACCAGTCTGGCCTTAAAGGTTTCAACCTTTCCGTCAGGCCCACGCTTCCTTTTGTAAACCCATTTACTGCTGATCATTTGTAATCATTTGACTCATAGATCTCCTGACCTTGGTCAAATACAAAAGATGTGATTTGTAATCATTTGACTTTAATCTTTCTCGGTTAGCTGGAATTTATGCAATCTATGAACATCTTGAACATTTGTTTCAATAAAGACGGTTGCATTACTTCTTAGTACATATGTAGGAAATAATCTGCATTTCAAGGGTACCTCTGTCGCTAACTGTTCCTCACGGATTTTACAATTAGCCATTTTTCTTGCTTACACATGCTCTTTTTTTTTTGGCTTGAGTTGTCATTTGTGGATTTTCAACCCAACGAGCCTTTCTTCTTTTTTTTTTCTTTTTTTTTCTTTTTTTTTATGCAAAGTATTGTTTCAGCTTGTCCATGTTGATAGGCTCGGTGACCTCGTTCCCTTCCAAATCTGACAGTCTCACTACCCCATTCGCCATCACCATTTTGACTAGGTATGGACTTTCCCAATTAGGCCTGAACTTTCTCATTATCAGTGGCTTCGACTGCTTGAGCACTAGATCAACTTCTCTGATCTTGGTGGGACGCGTCTTCTTGTTGAACGCCCTAGCCAACCTTTTCTGGTATAGCTGCATGTGGTACAAGGCTTTTATCCTTTTCTCATCCAGTAATACTAGCTGTTCGAACCTCTGCGAGGCCCATTCCTGCTCAGGCAATTATGCCTCTGATAGTACCCGCATTGATTGTATTTTTATTCCTACTGGTAACACTGCTTGTACCATCATCGCCCCCAGCGCTTCGGGTTCTATGGCCAAATACAACATCAAGGGTTTGCACGGTCTTGGTCTCTGACTTAACCATCATGTCATCCACGCGGACCTCAATCTTCTTATGCATCAAGTCATGGAATAATGTAGTGGCCATTCATTGATAAGTGGCTCTCGTTGCCATTCTCACCGAAGTTCTATACTCCCACAGGGCATACAGAAGTTCGTCAGCCTAATCTTTATAACTTTTTGTCATCTTAGCCAGTATTTTCTTTATGCCTCTTTTTTTTTCTTTCTATTTGTTTTCTCACTTTTCCTTTTTTTTCGTTTTCTTTCTTTCTGTCCTTCTTCGGTACCTGCATAATGTTGGCTAACTGGTCATGGTACTTCACCACCTCTAAGAGCCCCACATTTATCTGTTTCTTGACTTTTTCCCTAACCTTTTCGGCCCACTATGGCCTCATTCTTCGGAGCTTCTGCTTTACTGGCCTCATGTTCGGATAAGTTGGTATCATGTACTGGGCAATACTCCTATCCACTCCTGGCATGTCTTCATATGACCAGGCGAATACTTTTGCATATTTTATTAATATTCTCTCTAATTGTTTCCGCTCTTCAGAGGTAACCTCACTTGCAATTAAGATTTCCTTGGGGTTTTTACATGTACCAAGATTAAATACATTTGTCTTTATTGAATTAATGTCAAATATGCTCATGTCATGCGTGTTATGATGCAGACTAACAGGAAAAGACTTGAACAAGTAAACAAAATCAATGTCTTTATGATTAATAAATGCAGGATTACAATTAAATAAGTCAGAAAAAAATATCTTCCTAATTTGCAGTCTCGTCTTCTCCGTCTTCTTGCTTTCTTCAACGTCACATTCTCCAACTTGAGTAGTTCTTCTTCCCATATATCTTCCTTTTCGTCACTACTCGAGATGTTTTCTAAAAAATCTCTCCC
This sequence comes from Zanthoxylum bungeanum, assembly GCA_019454045.1. Lineage (NCBI taxonomy): Eukaryota > Viridiplantae > Streptophyta > Magnoliopsida > Sapindales > Rutaceae > Zanthoxylum > Zanthoxylum bungeanum. Next base: position 174,033 of record SKCR01044528.1, on the reverse strand, counting down.
CTGCTTTGTTTCATCTTCACTGCTGCTATCCCATATCCCCATGCAAGAAGCTTGGTGGTTGAGAGGTTGGAGGACAAAGATTTCGGGTAGGCTGGAGTTGATCATGTAGGTGGGTGGTGGAACGAAGTGGTAGTTGGGTAGAGGGTTTCTGTGTGTGTTGGGTTGTTCTTTTTCTGGGTTAGGTATCTTATGGGTGTCAATGAGGTTTCGGATCTCATGCATAAGGCGGGTGCAGTTGTCAATTTCGTGGCCTTTTTACGGATGTGAGTGACAGTATAGGTTTATGTCGAGGTGGTGTGGCACAGGGTTTGGAAGTGGTTTGGGTTCCAAGGGTTTTATGAGTCCTTGCCTCTTCAGCTTTTCAAACACCTTTGACAAAGGTCTACCAAAATTGGAGAATCGACTGTTTCTGATGGCGGCGACCTCAACAAGAGCGGGCTTGGTCTCTAAAGGCCCTCCAATGGTCTTTCTATTCTGGCCATAAAACTTTCTATTCTCGGCTTATTCTTCCTCGATATCCATGATAGTTTCTCTTAACTATCGAAATTCGTTAATCATGGAGGTCATCCTCCTCAACTTGTTATAAATGGAGGGCTTGGTGCCCTTAATGATCATCTTAATATGGTCATTCTCTGAGGGCCGTGTCTACATCTTCAGGAGCTGGCTTCTCCAGCAATCCACATAATCTTTGAAGCTCTCCTCCAACTTCTGCTTGGTGTTCTCTAGGTCACGGAGCGACAAGTCTATCTCCAGGTCTGTGACATATTGGTTTAGAAAGGCCTCCGCTTATGCCCTCTAGTCAACCCTGATCTTTCTCTCCAGGCCATGATACCATACTACGGGCGCCCTTTCTAGTGACATCCCGAACAACTTCTGTACCTGGTGCTTTGACAAACCCACTGAACTCATCACTGAAACATACTGTCGGAGATGGACCCTAGGATCTCCGTTCCCGTTGAACTTGGCCATGTCGCGCATCTTAAACTGGGGAGGCAGCTATTTTTCGAAAGTCATTACATCATAGTCTAACAGATCTTCATGTTTCCCCTTCAGCTTGCGGGTAACTGACTCTACTTGTTCTCTGAGTTTTTGTAATTCTGCCTGAGACCCGACTATCCTTCCTGCGACATACTCAGCCATGTCATCATCAAAAATAGGGATTTCTTCGCTCACCCTATTCGGGGGCACCTCACGTATTCCATCCTCGTTGTTTTATGTTACCACTGTGCGAGGTATTGTCAGATTAGCCATAACATTGTTCAAAGCTTGTAGTTTCTTGGTAATTTTGGTGATGTTGGTCTCCAATTGATCCACGTGGGAACTTTCACTACCCGACGCATCCATGTGTGTTAACCTCTTCTTGACAAGTCTTCATTCTTCTCTAACCCAACGGATATCTATGATGGCTGTTAAAATTTTGAGTTAGCATGATGTGTGTATGCATGAGATACATGAGATGCATGTGGTTATCAAAATAGCATATATCCTTCCGACCTTATTCCTCCCACACTCGTGGTAAGTCCATTTATGTCCTAGGTATGGCTTATTTTATGTACCAATGTGGGGTACACAAAATCATTCTCTCCATCGCTAAAAGGGTGAACCTTGGCTACCTCAGTCTATTTCTATCGGTAAAACACAAAGACCGCCCATTTATAATATTGACTAAGCCTAATATTGGGATCGTGCCATTATCTAGAAACGAAGAATTGGGCCCTCGGTAATCACGGTTGTGGGGATAGACTTGGAGATATCCAAAAGTATACAAATATGCCATAACAGGGCGAACCCTTCCTGGATGAAAGCCAGTGTGGATATCAGACTCATGCATTTGGCATATTCGGATCATGTTTGGACCTTCTAAGCCCATCAAGGTTTTCATACAAATTGGCTCGTTATCATTTTAAAGCTTTTAATCAGATTATCGCGAGGTGCAAACTTGTCCCAGTTGAAAAGGCCCAACATGTTTACACTTTTACGATAAGGTGGCTAAATAATTTCAAATGATAGGGGGCCCAAACACAAGGTGGCCCATCGTCATTTTGAAAAATTTTGGTCCAATCGTCATAAGATACAAACTCGTCCCAGTTTAAGTGGACCAACAAATTCGTATCCTATGACTAGAGGCCCAAATGGATCTGAATGATAATGGTCCCAAACACAAGTATAGGGGTAGCTTCTATATGACATATAACTATGGTTCATATGTGGGCTTATAACGGTATGGATAAAGGCTCCCATCGGTGAAATGTTGCTCACAACTAGGTCTCCCCACTCAAGGGTTCGATCGACCAAATGAGCGCGCCTTTTTTATACCATAGGGTACATGCCAACGAGTGATGGTGATCACATAACGATCTTCCGCCTTGAGTGAAAGCGATTTCACGATACATGGCACCATCGGGGTAAAAAAGGGTATGCAAAATATATGAGACTTGGGTAACCAAATCCAAATCCACATACACTACAAGGCATTGTTTCGGGGTCGATTCTCTATCCCCAGTGGAGTCTCCATCTGTAGGAGTGAAGCGGGGTTTACCGTTATGCCTATTGTAGGACACAGATATTGACGACGCTGTTCTAGGCTCGTGGCCTAGTTGGGAGTACGGAGTAGCCCGCAGGGGAACTAAACTGGAGAAATAATGGAGTCGCCACCCAGTGTGAACTGGGACAAAGATTTAAGGCCGCACTCACCCCTCGCAAGGGAAGACATCAAACCGTTGGGTTCGGAATGGTCCCTTACTTAATGTCACTTGTAATGATGTGGTTTGTGCAATATCCCAACCGAATCTACGCAACATGCTTAAGAACAACCTATATCTAGTTCATGTTTATAAAGATAAATCCTATGTCTAAGTTTGCATGCTTGAAAAGTAAGTTATCACCACGGCAAACACACAATAACACACGACAATCTCATACTTTAATCATATAATACGGAAAGCAAATAACATCCTAAATATAATGCAAATCCCAACGCAAAATATTCTAACCATGCTTAAAAATAAACAATTAAATCATACTTAAATAATAAATAACAAACTAGACTAAATCATGCTCAAATACAAAGTTTGGATGAAACGAATTACGTGTCTCTCAAGTGGTACGTGGTATTGTATCCCGAGTGCAAACCGCAATACCGTCCATTCGGATTCGACTACGGAATTTACTTCCGAGTTTCCATCTGATATACCACAGAAGAAAACACGCATTCCGTTCATCCGGAATTCACATCATGCCTCAATAAACGACTCTCAAGCGATAATATATTAAAATAAATAAAAGAAACGAAAGATAATAAATAAAGAAGGTGCCCTCAGGTCTAACCTCTTTTGTCGCCCCTTGAAAGTGCGTTACACGGCCGTCGGAATGGTTGATGTTCCAAAACTTGTCTGGTTCACTAATCCAACGTTTTTCCTCGCTGTTTCGCTGTTTGGGCTGCTGTTTTCACTCCGTTCCGCTGCTGTTTTTATTGTATTTTCTGGTCACTGTTTTTTGGGTGATTTAAGGATTGTTTTGGCGATTTTTAAGGGGGATTGGGCTGCTGTTTTTGGACTGTTTTAAGGCTAAAAATTGGCAGTTTATGCGGAAGTTTCAGGGTGTTTTCGGGGCTGTTTTAAGGGTCTAATGTGCGGTAATTTTAGATGTAATATGCGGCTGAACTGGATGCAATGTGCGGCAGTTTTTTGGGCATTGTAGTGAGCAGTTTATGTGTTCAATAAGGTGGGGTTTGCGGTAGTTTAAGGGGGCTGTGATGTACGGCTATAGGTAGTGAAAGGGCGGCTGAACTGGGCAGTATGTAGGGGGTTTATGGTGCGGTTTTAGGCAGTGAATGGACGGCAATCCAAGGTTTTTTTTAGTGGTGATGTGGGCGGCAATGAAGGTGATTTCTGTTTGTCTTGGGCGTGAGTGAGCTTTGATTGTTTCTTGTGAGAATATTGTGTGTATGAGCTAGGGTTTAGATGTGTGGTGAATGGTTCTTTTTATAGGCAAATGGGTGGGGGTTTTCCTTGTTTGAGAAGGAGAAGGCTTTGTACATTAATGGGATATCTTTTTAAATTAGTATGGGATAAAGAAATCTTTTAATTAGGGAAGTGATTTGATTTAGTTTGATTTATTCTTCTTTAGTTAAGGATATGATTTGGTTTATTTAGGCAAGGGATCCATGGGATTTATTTAATTTAGGAAGTGGATTTGGCTTGATTTATGCATGTGTTAAATGTGATTTTTGTTAATTAGGAAGGCTATGGGCGTGTGCTAGATCTCTTTGGGCGTGTGGACTTGGTCCATTTGGTGGGCTCGGTGTGTGTCTTAGTGGTGTGTGGGCTTGGTATGTGTCTAGCGGGGTTTTTGGCTAAGGGTGTGCTTTGAAATGAAGTCCAACAAGCGAACCCGAAGCTAATCCAATGAGTTAAATCCAACAATGTGTCAATTCTTGACTATTCCCTTCCGACGTGTTTCCCGCGACTTTCACAATAAATTAGGTAGTGTCTCCATGCGAGACTCACCATCGGGACTTATATGCAAAAATGCAGTGCCTACAGTCGCCCCCACTTTGATGGGACTTATGCAGTGTGTGACAATTATAATCCTATCAAAGTACGTGCGATGCATTTTCACTTACCTAGCTCGCCAGCTACCATCTGGCTTGCCTGTTGCTCTGAACTGAATTGCTGATGTGCCATTCCTGGCGTGCTAAACCCTGTACCTAGGGTGTCGCGGTAGTCCATAATAGTCCATGATAGTCCACGATAGTACACGATAGTCCACGAAAGTCTGGCATGCTAAACCCCGTACCTAGGGTGCTGCAATGATGTCTCCATTCCCGGAGCGCCGTACCTGGCATACTAAACCCCATACCCGAGGTGTCGCAGTTGCGTCTCCATACCTAGAGTGCCGCAATGATGTCTCCATAACCGGAGTGTCGTACCTGGCAAAACTGATGCTGATGTGATATGGGCCTCGCCCCCAGACTGATAATGATGTGGGCCTCGCCCCCAGAGTTCCATACCCGGCAATGACTGATACTGATATGATGTTGCATCTCAACATGCTGTATTGCCTCTCATGAGATAGTCTGGATAGCTAAACATATTTTCGTCCTCAACGAATGCTTCATGTCAAAACCAGAGAACCTTCAAAGTATTTGATATACTCAACTCCGATCGTCTGAATGAGTGATCTGAACTAGACTCCTAGTGTGTGTGTGCCAAGGCTCTTTCGCAGCTTAATCCTTAAGTAGGCCAACTTGATGATTTCGCCTCGGAGAATCGGATCAGTGGGTCTAACCAATCTAGATGTCTTAATCACACTCTGTGATTACTTCGTCATACTCAACATGATATGGTTTTTTTTTTCTCTTGTCTGTTTCTTTTCATTTTTTTTTTACACACCTACCCTTTAAGGTAGCATTTCTCCTCATGGTGGTCCTAATACTCGCCCATGGGTAGCTTCACGCTTATCGGTTATAGGTGGTCTATTTTTTCTTTTCTTTTCATTGTAGAGACCTTTTCTTTTATTTCCAACCATATCATGTATCGTATCATAAGTAAACCATGGTGGATATAAGTAAACAATGTCATCACCGGACATATGTCTAACTATCAAAGACTTCTCTCTCCTTTTTTTTCACTCAGTCCACGGAATTCTTCCTTCCTACTGCTGATAATGTGGGCTTCGCCTCCTGAGATCCATACCCGGAACTCATACTCATATGGGCCTCAACCCCGGGATTCCTCCCCAAAACCAACACCAACATGGGCCTCAACCCTGGGCTTCTTCCCCGAAACTAACACCAATGTGGGCCTCAACCCTAAATCTGATATTGTGCTTTCGCTATTTCTGATCGGTTTTTCTTTGCATGTTCTCTCTTTTTTCTTCCTCAAAACCTGTGAATACAAAACAAAGCAAACACAAAAGAATGAAAAATGCGTTACGTGTATGCATGTATGAATGTGTTTCCTATCCCGTCGGGTTAGGTCTTCTACTAATTCTCTTGGTGACTGCTCAGTCTTCTCATCCTCAGGCAAAGTACAGTTTCAATCTGTCAACATTGATCGGCTCGGTGAACTCATTCCCTTCCAAGTCTGACAGTCTCACTGCTCTGTTTCCCATTACTCTCTGAACTATGTAGGGTCCTTCCCAATTTGGTCTGAACTTTCCTCTCGGGTCAGTTGTCGATGGCTTCGACTGCTTAAGCACCAAATCACCCTTTCTGATCTTGGTAGGACGCACTTTTTATTGAATGCTCGAGCTAACCTCTTCTAGTATATCTACATGTGGTGCAAGGATTTCATCCTCTTCTCATCCATCAATGCTAACTGTTTAAACCTCTGTGAGGCCCATTCTTGTTCTGGCAACTCTGCTTCTACCAATACTCGCATAGACTGTATCTCAACTTCTACCGGTAATACAACTTCCATTCTATAGACCAAAGAGTAAGGTGTGGCTCATGTTGCCATCCTCACCGAAGTTCTATACCCCCACAGGGCATACGGTAACTTATCAGCCCAATCTTTGTAATTCTCCATCATCTTGGCCAGTATTGTCTTTATCGTCTTATTGGCTGCCTCGACTGCCCCATTTGCCTGCGGCCTGTAAGGTGATGACTTGTGATGTCCCATCCCATACTTCTATAGCATTGCCTTCGTTTCTCCCTGAAACTGGACTCCATTGTCCGTTACTACATGGTGCGGCATACCATATCGACATATGAGATTCCGAGCTATGAACTTGGCCATCTGCTTTTCCGTAATATTGCGGAATGACTCGGCTTCTACCCAGTTTGAGAAGTAATCTACCGCCACTATTATGAAACGATGCCCATTTGATGCATTCGGTCGAATCTCTCCGATCATATCAATTCCCCAAGCTGAGAAAGGCCACGGCTCTGACAGCCCATGCAACTCCGTGTGCGGCAAATGGTTTAAATTACCGTGCGCCTGACAATCATGACAATGTTTCACCAGTTTTGCGTAGTCAGCTTCCATGGTCGACCAGTAAAAGCCCTGTCTTACTATCTTGCGAGACAGATTCAACCCATTCATGTGCGGGCCACATACTCCTGCATGTATTTCTTCCATTGCCTTATGAGCTTCTTCTTTTTTCAAACATTTCAGTTGGATGTTGTTCGCTTGCCTCTTGTATAGTTCTCCGTTCAAGTTCACATACTGGGAAGCCCACTTCTGGATGGCTATCTTATCTTTTTTGTCTGCTTCTTCTGGGAATTCCCCATGTTCCAGGTATCACTGAATATCATGGTACCAAGGTTTTCCATCGTTGATCTCTACTTCCAGGACCCTTTCTACCTCGTAAACAGGTTTACTCGCTGTTGTCAACACCAATGGTCTCATTATCAATTTTTATGGATTCTCCCAAGTTGCGGCTAATGTTGCCAATGCATCTGCCATCTGATTCTTTTCTCGCGGCAAGTGCAGAAATTTGCAGTCAGGGATAACCTGTGCCAGATTTCTGAGGTAGAACAAGTATTGTTTCAACCGTTCTTCTTTTAACTCTCATTCTCCTTGCATTTGTCGGGTTACCAAGATTGAGTCTCCGTAAACTTCAACATTCTCAGCTCTCAAGGCTATCAATGTAGTAAGCCCGAATGCACATGCTTCATACCCAGCCATGTTGTTAGTTACTCCGAACGTCAACCTCTTGGCCATAGGCAAGGTTTCTCCCTCAGGGGTTACTATTACGATCAAAATTTCGGCTCCTTTGCAGTTCATTGCTCCGTCAAAATACATCTTCCACCCTTGGACTGCTATAGCTTGGATTTCCTCATCGGGGAACTCAAACTTGTACTGATCCCCTTCAACGGGTTGCAACGCTAGGAACTCGGCTACGGCTCGCCCTTTGATCACTTTAGAGGTGAGGTACTCGATATCAAATTCTGTCCGCAACACTAGCCATCTGCCCAACTTCCCATCTAGTGAGGGCACCGAATGCAAGTATTTCAAAGGATTCTCCTTCGCTACCACTTGGATCTTGTAGGATTTGAAGTAATGGCGCAATTTCCTGGACGCCCATACTACTGCCAAACAAATCTTCTCCACTTCCTGATAGCGGGCTTCGTAGGGAAGCAACTTCTTACTGAGGTAGTAGACTGCATGCTCTACTCCTGTCTCATCTGCTTGTACCATCATTGCCCCCAACGCTTCGGGTTCAATAGCCAAATAAAGTACCAAGGGTCTACCCTGTCTCGGAGGTTTCAAAAAAGGAGGCTTCAACAAATTTTCTCTGATTTTATCAAATGCTTCCTGACACATTTCATTCCACTTCACCGGCTGGTCTTTCCTCAACAGTTTGAAGATATGCTCACACACTGACGTCAACTTGGCAATAAACCGACTGATGTACTGGATTTTCCCAAGGAATGCTCTGACTTCTTTTTCCGTCTTCGGTGCTGGCATCTCAGTAATAGCCTTGATCTTTTCGGGATCAACTTCTATTCCTCACATTCCTACTGTATGGCCAAGCAACTTCCCCGATGTTACTCCGAACACATACTTCTTAGTATTCAGCCGTAGGTTGTACTTGTCGACTCGTTCAAGGAACTTCTCCAATGCTTCTATATGCCCATCTCTCGTCTCTGATTTGACCATCATATCATCCACGTACACCTCAATTTCCTTATGAATTAGGTCATGAAATAAAGTAGTGGCCATCCGCTGATAAGTGGCTCAGACATTCTTAAGCCCAAATGGTATCACCTTGTAGCAATAGGTTCCTCATTCCGTGACAAAGGCGGTCTTATGCTTATCTTCTTCAGCCATAAGAACCTGATTGTATCCCGAGAACCCATCCGCAAATGAGTACATAGCGGACAAAGCCGCACTATCAAGAAGTACATCTATATACGGCAAAAGAAAGTCATCCTTCGGGCAAGCCTTATTAAGATCTCTATAATCCACACACATTCTGACCTTGCCATCCTTCTTCGGCATAGACACAATGTTTGCCAACCACTCGGGATATTTTACCACTTCTAGGAATCCTACATCTATTTGCTTCTTAACCTCTTCTCTGACCTTCTCGGCCCACTCAGGTCTCATCCTTCAGAGTTTCTGCTTCACTGGATTCATATTCGGATAAGTTGGTATCGCATGCTGGGCAATACTTCTGTCTACCCCAGGCATGTCCTGATAAGACCAGGCGAATACCTTGGCATATTTAACCAATATCACTTCTAAATTCTTCCGCTCTTCGAAGGTAACTTCACTCGCAATTAAGACTTCCTTGGGGCTTTCAGGTGTACCAAGGTTGAATGCATTCGTTTTGGTGGAGTTGATATAGAATATGCTTAGGTCATGCAAGTTAAGAGGAAGAGATTCAGGCAAGTAAGCAAAATGATTGTCTTTATTGCTAGCGAATACGGGAGTACACTCAAATAAATCAGGAAGATAAATATCCTCATCATCTACAGACATTTCTTCCTCCATAACCGGGTTCTTCTCAGGCTCCTTATCCTCCTCAAGAGTCAGGCTCTCCAGCTTCATCAGCTCTTCTTCCCATTTCTCTTCTTCTTTCGTCATTCCTTCCGTCAGCGATTTTTCACCCAGTACATCTTGGAAGATCTCAAATCCGGGCACCACAATCCCGTAATTTCCACTGGTTCAGGCTCTCCTTGATACCCCGAAGCCTTTACAAAGCATTCCATCAACTTCAGCCCTTTCTTCTTGGCCTTTGGCTTATCTTCATCAGATCGGTATGCCAAACCTCTCCGAGTATTATGCCCTTTGAAATGGGGCAATGCCGGGCCTTGGCCTGGCTCGAACTTCATTTTCTCCATGATCCTTGCTACCTTGGGATTCACCCATTCCTCAAAAGTCACCGACACTTGGAACCTCGTGAAAGGTTGTATTTCCAAGGTGGCTACAATATTGTCCACCTCAGCTCGGATGGTGACAATCCCTTCTCCATACGGAAATTTAATAACCTGATGCAGAGTGGAGGGCACGCCCCCAAGCTTATGAAACCACGACCTTCCCAACAACAAGGCAAAAGTGGCCGGGATATCCAGCACTGTGAACTCAACTTCATCCTCAATCGGGCCAACCTTGACCATTGCGGCAAAAGTACCCTCGACTCCCCGCTTGCTATCATCATAAGCCTTGATAGTCATATTAGAGGGACTCAGATCTGTCGGCTTTATACCCAGCCTTGCCAAAATCCTCAATGGGCAAACATTGATGGATGAGCCATCGTCCACCATCACGCAAGATGTCTTTTTGCCCCTCACTTCAGCTCGGATAAATAAAGGCCTATTGTGGTTTCTTCCCTCAGCCATGAGTTCTTCTTCAGAAAATGTTATTTGAAGAGCTTTCTTCTGCATTGATCCTACAAACATTGCAGGATTAACATCCTCCGGCACTATTATCTTGCTCAAGGCCTCCACCATAGCCCGTCTGTGCTCTCCGGACGCACACAACAACTCCCAGATACTCAATTGTGCTCGTGTCTTTTTCAGTTGCCGCAGCACCACGTCTCCCTCAGTATTTTCCGTATTATCGGCCACCTCTCGGCCTTATGTCAACACTTCATTCCCTTTTTCTGTAGTATCACTATAGAAACGCCCAATGCAGGTCATTTCTTTTACTTCCTCTTCGTCACTACTCGAGAAATCTTCTCAGAAATTCTTCCTCTGCTCCATTTCATGCTCATTGTTGCTATCCCAAATTCCAAGGCAAAAGGCTTGATGGTCGAAGGATTTGAGGACAATGTCTTCGGGTAGGCCAGAGTTGATCATATAAGTAGGTGGGGAAACATAGTGATAGTTTGGCAAGGGGTTGCGGTATGTGTTTGGTTGTTCTTTCTCAAGGTCAAGGATTTTTGGGAGTCTATAAGGTCTTGGATCTCATGTCTCAGGCGGGTACAGTTGTCGGTGTCATGGCCGGGGTTTTGGTGGAAGTGACAATAATGGTTCATGTTAAGGTTTTGTGGCGGAGGATTGGGTAGTGGTCTAGGCTCCAAAGGTTTCAGGAGTCCCTGCCTGGTCAACTTCTCAAGTACTTTGGACAAGGGTCTGCCCAAGTTAGAAAAACGCCTATTCTTAATGGCAGCAATCTCTGCAGAAACAGGCTTGGCACCCGAAGGTCCTCCGACAATTCTCCTATTCAGACTGTAAAACTTCCGATTCTCGGCTTCCTCTTCTTCAATATCCATGACAGTTTCCCTCAGCTGTCGGAAGTCCGCAATCATTGAGGTCATCCTCCGCAACTTGCCATAGATCGAGGGTTTAGTACCATTGATAATCATCTTTATCTGGTCCTTCTCTGAAGGCCAAGTCTTCAGTAACCTTTTTTTCAAGGCTGTGATACCACACTACATGTGCCCCTCGAGTGACATCCCAAACATCTTTTGGACTTGGCGCTGTGAAAGGCCCACTAAACTCATCACCGAGACATATTGCCGCAGATGGACCCTCGGGTCTCCATTTCCATTAAATTTGGCAATGTCGGGCATTTTAAACTGAGCTGGCAGCTACTCCTTGAAGGTCATCGCCTCATAATCCAACAAGTCCTCATATTTCCCCTTCAGTTTACGGGTAACCGACTCCATCTGATCACGGAGCTTCTGTATCTCAGACTGAGACCCAGCTATTCTCCCAGCGGCATATTCGGCCATATCATCATCAAACATAGGAGCATCATCATTCAATCCACTTGGAGGGCCCTCACACCTCTCATTTTCAGATCCTCCCGCAGCGCAGGGCACAACTATATTAGACACGGCAGCAGTCAGAGCTTGCAGTTGTTCAGTAACCTTGGTGAGATTGGCTTCAATCTGATCCATGCGAGATCCCTCATTGACAGATTCACTCATGTTTAGAGCCTTTTGTTGACCTACGCCTGATTAGTCTCCCCTCTTCCCTAACCCAACTGGAATCTATGGTGTCTCTTTTAAGATCGTGTGTCAGTGCGTATGCGTGCAATGCATGTAAGCTCATAAAAATTTTATACTAATCGGCCCATTATCATTTTAAAGTGTTCAACCACATTATTGCGCGGTGCAAACTTGTCCCAGTTGAAAAGGCCCAACAGGTTTACACTTTGCGATAACATGGCTAAACAACTTCAAATGATAAGAGGCCTACATATAAAAATGGCCCATCGGAATTTTAGAAGCTTTTGGCCCAACTGTCAAAAGACACGAACTTGTCCCAGTTTAAATGGCCCAACAAGTTCACATCTTTTGACAAAAGGTCCAACTGGATCCAAGTGACGACGGTCCAAAACATAAACACAAATAAATAATTTCTATTAGTTCTACGACTAAGGTTCTCATGTGGGTTTACATGAGTGCGTACAAAGGCTCTCATTGACGAATGATTGCCCACAACTAGGACTCCCTACTCAAGGGTTCAAGCGACCAAGTGAGCGCACCTTTTTTATACCTTACGGTACGTGGTAACGAGTTAAGATGCGTGACTGACTGTCAAATGGATTTCCCGCTGTAAATTCTCCAGAGGGAGGGTGGAGCGAACTCTCTTAAATACCCAAGCCTTTTAGGCTCTTATCGCTTGGTGACATGAATAAATAACGAGTCCTCCAAATTAGTCTATCACAGTAAGCTACGAGTACATGATTATCTAGGTGTCATCACAGCTTTTCCTTATAGAAAGGTAGTGAATGAAGGAAGACACCAAACCATTACCAAGATTTAATAGTGTCTTTGATTAAACCCCCTCAAACCACTATAGACACGGTTAACTAAAGCACAAATCATAATCACTACAAGACATTATTTCGGGTCCGATTATCTATCCCCAGTTAAGTCGCCAGACTGTAGGACACAGATGTTGACGACGATGTTCCAGGCTCGCGGCCTAGTTGGGAGTACGGAGTAGCCCGCGGGGGAACTAAACTGGAGAAATAATGGAGTCGCCACCCAGTGTGAACTGGGACAAAGATTTAAGGCTGCAATCACCCCTCACAAGGGAAGACCTCAAACCGTTGGGTTCGGAATGGTCCATTACTTAATGTCACTTGTAATGATGTGATTTGTGCAATATCTCAACCGAATCTACGCAACATGCTTAAGAACAACCTATATCTAGTTCATGTTTATAAGGATAAATCCTATGTCTAAGTTTGCATGCTTGAAAAGTAAGTTATCACCACGGCAAACACACAATAACACACGACAATCTCATACTTTAATCATATAATACGGAAAACAAATAACAACCTAAACATAATGGAAATCCCAATGCAAAATATTATAACCATGCTTAAAAATAAACAACTAAATCATACTTAAATAATAAATAACATACTAGACTAAATCATGCTCAAATACAAAGGTTAGATGAAACAAAATACGTGTCTCTCAATTGGTACGTGGCATTGTATCCCGAGTGCAAACCGCAATACCGTCCATTCGAATTTGGCTACAGAATTTACTTCTGAGTTTCCATCCGATATACCACAGAAGAAAACACGCATTCCGTTCATCCGGAATTCACATCATGCCTCAATAAACAACTCTCATGCGATAATATATTAAAATAAATAAAAGAAAAGAAAGATAATAAATAAAGAAGGTGCCCTCAGGTCTAACCTCTTTTGTCGTCTCTTGAAATCGCGTTACACGGCCGTCGGAAGGGTTGATGTTCCACAACTTTTCTGGTTCACTAATCCAATGTTTTTCCTCGCTGTTTAGACTGCTGTTTTCACTCCATTCCGCTGCTGTTTTTGTTGTATTTTCTGGTCACTATTTTTTGGGTGATTAAAGGATTGTTTTGGCGATTTTTAAGGGGGATTGGGCTGCTGTTTTTGGACTGTTTTTAGGCAGTTAATGGACGGCAATCCAAGGTTTTTTTTTTGTGGTGATGTGGGCGGCAATGAAGGTGATTTCTGTTTGTCTTGGGCGTGAGTGAGCTTTGATTGTTTCTTGTGAGAATATTGTGTGTATGAGCTAGGGTTTAGATATGTGGTGAATGGTTCTTTTTATAGGCAAATGGGTGGGGGTTTTACTTGTTTGAGAAGGAGAAGGCTTTGTGCATTTATGGGATATCTTTTTAAATTAGTATGGGATAAGGAAATCTTTTAATTATGGAAGTGATTTGATTTAATTTGATTTATTCATCTTTAGTTAAGGATATGCTTTGGTTTATTTAGGCAAGGGATCCATGGGATTTATTTAATTTAGGAAGTGGATTTGGATTGATTTATGCATGTTTTAAATGTGATTTTTGTTAATTAAAAAGGCTATGGGCGTGTGCTAGGTCTCTTTGGGCGTGTGGGCTTGGTTCATTTGGTGGGCTCGGTGTGTGTCTTAGTGGTGTGTGGGCTTGGTATGTGTCTTGCGGGGTTTTGGGCTAAGGGTGTGCTTTGAAACAGAGGTCCAACAAGCGAACCCGAAGCTAATCCAACGAGTTAAATCCAACAAAGTGTCAATTCTTGACTATTCTTTTTCGTCGTCCGTTTCCCGCAACTTTCACAATAAAAGAGGTAGTGTCTCCATACGAGACTCATCATCGGGACTTATATGCAAAATTGCAGTGCCTACACTTATGATGTTCGGCGACCACGACACTTTTGGGCTCGCAGCCCGTAGAGAGTACGAAGTAGCCCGCGGGGGACTAAATCGGAGAATAAAATAGTCGCCACCCAGTGTGAACTGGGAAAAGATTTAAGGCCTCACTCACCCCTCGCAAAGGAAGACCTCAAACCGTTGGGTTCAGAATGGTCCCCTACTTATGCCAGTATAATGGATGGGTTTACACAATGGTATAGCCAATTAAATTAAGAAATACAAGGTACGACAACAAGAATCATAATAATCAAAAGCAAATAAAACATCAATAAATGAATACCCGAGTGGTACGTGGAGTTGTATCCCAAGTACAGACCGCACTACCATCGATTCGGATTCGGCTACGTAATTTACGTCTAGGTTTCCATCCGATATACCGCAAGGGATAATAACACACATAACCATCAATGCAATGTAAATAAAAAATAAGCATGAAATAATATAATAATGCATATGCGGATAAACACCAACATGAACAAATAAAATAAAAGCGAAATAAAAAATTAAAAAAAAATGCGAAATAAAAAATTAATGATGAATAAAAAATTAAAAAATTAAATAACGAAATGGCAAAGAAATAGAAATAATATGACCAGGAATTTGGCTGTCTTTGATATAGGACTTCGCATAACCGGTTGGACGTATTTCACGTCCAGCCAGGCATGCCGTGTCCGGAACTATAAAAATAAATATGGTGCCCTCAGGTCTTACCTTTTAAGTTGCTTCTCAGAAGTGCGTTAGGCCATCGCCGGAAGGATTCAAACAGGTTCATTGTTTGCTGTTTCTGGTTCACTATTTCACTCGTTGTTTTGCTGTTTTGTGCTCGTTGTTTGCTGTTTGCTATTTCGGTTTCCTGTTTCGCTATTTTTGGTGATTTTGGGCTGCTATTTTGGTTGTTTTTCTTACTGTTTTGGCTGATTGTTTTCACTGTTTTGGCTGGTTGTTTGTGTTGTGGTTTATTGTGTTGTTTTTGGCTCACTGTTTTGCAGTTTTAGTGACTATTTTTGATGGTTTAAGGGCTACTGTTTTCACGATTCAGGGGCTTCTGTTTTGGGGTTGTGTTTTTTCGGTGATATAGGGCTGCTTGGTCGCTGGTTTTGGGTGATTGAGGGGCTCGGTTCTGGTTGTTTATGAAGGGGTTTTATGGCGAAAATCCGGTAACGCAGCGGAATAGTGGAAAATCAAAATTTTCCGATTTCAAATTTTTTCTTGAATCAATTAAATAAACTTATTTATTTAATTATCCAATTATCAAATTCTGAAAAATTACACAAGAGATCAAATTTCTTGGTAATTACCGAATTGCCTCATAAATTTGCAAATTGATCATTTTAGTCCAAAAATTATCTAATACAATTTTGGATGATTCTAAATCATTTCTAAAATATTTTTCAACATATCCAATACATCAAAATTAGATTTCACACAAATCCCCAAATTTAAGCTAATTGTCGAGAGCACCCTACATTTTTGGTTTATTACATTTTGGTCCCTTTTTATTCAAAACATGCCAAGATCAAATCCAATCAACCGAAAAATTTACATGCATCATATAAACTCCATTATAAATCACATATATGAAAAGCCCCAAATTTGGAGAGGGTTATGAACCCTAATTTTTCAATTTCATCAAATTGACCAATTTTAACAAATCTTAAAATCCAACACTTTAATCCATTCATTACTGCACCAAACAAGCCTCACCACTTTGAAATAACTCTAGAACAATTCTAGGTCACCAAGTAGTGGCTCAACAACTCTAGAATGACAACTTGATTTTCAAAGAATCAAAAGTAAGCCTTTGAAACCATTTCAAGGTTACTTACATACATAGATCTTTCATTCAAGTTCACAACCAAATAAACACAAACTATAAAAGAAGAGAGAACATCAAAGCAACACAAAATGATGCCAAGCATGTTAGAAACTATTTTCATGTTGAAAGTTTTAAAGAAAGACTTACAAAATCCAAGTTTTACAAGCCTTTTCCTTTTTGCCTTCAAGCTTTTCTCTCAATTTGTTTTTTGTGTTATTTTGTGTCTAATGAACTTATAAAACCCTAAAATGAAACAAAATAATATATACCTCTCACATTAAGCCTTGGCCGAATTTAGGTAATCAAAATATCAAGATATTTTATTTTTTGTTTCATTTAAAAGCTTTATCAACTTGTTATCTTTAATCATTACAACTTTAATAACTTTATAACAAATCAACAAAGGCAGCTAAAGTCATTTAAATAAATATCACAACTTAGGATATTTATATTTTTAATTAATTTAATTATTTAACAATTAAATAAATAAATAATTATTTAAATAGAAATATATGTATTATATTTACATTAAATATCAAATACATATATATTTATGATATTAATCAAATATCTCAATTTGACAAATAATTAATGTGTATTTGATAAAATCTATCATTAAATCCAAATAGACAAAAATTAGGAAATGACAATTGGGTCCATTCACATGTATTTTGCGTTTAACTTTTAAACGACTTATAAATAATCAGTATTATTTATAAATGTTGCCCAAGTTCTATACAAGTATATTTCATTAGTGATACTCTCTAGATTCAGGCATATCCGTCACGAAATCCAATTTCGTGTCAATAATTTACCCATCCGTAAATTATGACGACCACGGAGAGGGTTATGAACCCTAATTTTTCAATTTCATCAAATTGACCAATTTTAACAAATCTTTAAAATCCAACACTTTTAAAATAAAATAATAAAAACAAAAATAAAAACAAATAAAAACAAAAATAAAACATAAGACAAAAATAATAATAATGAAAAATAAAATAAAATGAATTAAACAAACAATCCCCGGCAACGGCACAAAAATACTTCTTGTGATATTTTATATCGTACCGCAAGTGTACGGTGTCAAGTTTTAGTATAAATATGAGTTAAGAATGTCGAACCCATAGGGATTGTGTTAAACTCACATTAAGTTCTACAATTGATAATCCTAATTTTATTTAGAAGATAAATAATAAAGATTAAATTAAATAAATAAATATATAATAATTTGATATGAGGAACTAATACTATAGAGATTCTGGATCCTGATTTCACCTAGCTATCTCCTATGTATTTGTCATGCCAATTAATCTTTGTTCAATTATATTGTTTATAAGTCAAGACTCCGAAAATATCCACTCCCTCTCTCGAGCATCAGTGAAAATATCATCAACTACAGACTTCGATATCTCTATAAAAATCCAATAGTTAACAACTCTTTACGCTTTGTAATTCTATGTTAACGACTTCAAAGGACTACAGATTCTCTCGAACTCTATAAAATCTAAGGTTATATTCTCTAGGTCTATTCAAAATCCCCTCTCTAGAGTGATAGATTCTACACATTCATCATCTTCAATTGTGGCCAACAACTAAGAATCATTAAACTCAAAAGAATATAAATAACTCAATAAAACTTCATCACAAAATTGACAATTAAAATAAAGGTTCAAGCATCAGTTACATCATTCTCCAGAATTAAGGAGTTTAGTTCATGACAAAAGATAAAAACAATAATAAACAAGCCAAGAATCTAATGGAATCATTAGAGTTCTAAGAAATAAATAAGATGATAAAACCCGAATGAAATCTCTTCCTCTTCGGATGTCAACGCCTTTTTCTCCTCTTGTCTCTCTTCAATCCTCCTCCTTGGATCTCTAAAATTATGTATTTTGGTGTTTTGTGCTGTGTATTAGCTTCTCTTTAATCTTGGATGGACTAATGTATTTATAATGGAGCCCTGGAGTCATTGGGTATATTAAAACCGTAAAAATCCATTTTGGGAACGCGTGGCCCGCATGTCTCTCCCGCAGTGCTGCAATGCCTGCATGTTGGCGCCGCGACGCCTTGGCCTCGGGTTTATGTATGGCATGGTTCGGCGCTGTGGCGCTATTAAGTTGGCGCTCCAGCGCCTTCTTCACGGGTTTCTATATGTAATACGGTTCAGGCTCGCAGGCGTCGCGGATCTTGATTATGGCGTTGTGGTGCCATATTCTCGGCCTTTTGGCTTGGATAATAATCTTGCGGGCGTCGCAGCTCTTGTCTGTGGCACCGCGGCGCTTGTACGATTTTTCACTGGTGCTGCGTCTCCTGGTTCCGTGCTCCAGTGCTCGTCAGATGCTTCCGATAATTCCCAAAACACGTGCAAATATCCCAAGATCCATGTATTAATGCTCCTGCAAATAAAATATAAAATAAACTATAAATAACATTAAATAGCACGAAACATAACAAAATAATAGGCTAAGAATGTCATAATAAGTGGGTATAAACCACACTTATAAACACTCCATTGTGTTATGGAGTACCCGGAGGAGTATATTGAGCGAGAATCTCATTCTCCTTTATATAATCGGTGAACTAACCATTCATATATTCACCGCCTCGATCAGATCGAAGACATTTAATATATTTACCATTCTGTTTTTCTACTTCATTTCGGAATTCTTTGAACTTTTCAAAGGTTTCCGATTTCTGTTTCATCAAATAAACATAACCATACCATGAAAAATCATCGGTAAAGGTAACGAAGTACGAAAAACCACTGTGACCAGTGTGACTCATAGGACCACATACATCAGAATGTTTTAGTTCCAATAAGTCAGTGGCTCGGTGTACTACACCCGAAAATGAGGCTTTGGTAATTTTACCTCGAATGCAAGACTCACAAGTTGGATAAGGTTCAATGGTAAAATCATATATCAAACCATTCTTAACCAACTGGGCTAGGCGTTTCATACCTATATGACCCAACCTCATATGCCACAGTTCAGTATTATTTATATCATATACTTTAAGTTTATTAATTACTACATTAAAGATATCTTGTGAGGCATGCAAAATGTAATGACCATGCTCATTTGGACAAACAAAGATCTGAACATTATATCTATCATTTAAATACAAAGAACGATTCTTAATATTTACATTATAACCATCAGTATCTAATACAAAAAGTGATATAATGTTCGCTACACATCCTGGTACAAAAAATTAGTCATGTAAAAAAAGGCTCCCACAGGGCAGAGGAATCTCGCATAAGCCCACAGCAACTGCATCCAAAGAGTCGCCACTCCCGAATCGCAATTAAATCTACCCAGATTTTAGCCGTCTACTTTCCTTCAGCACCTGCAACGAATTGCAAATGTGAATTGGACAAGCAGAATCTAAAATCCAACTGGACGACATAGCTTGACAAGCTAAAGAGAATATCAAAAATACAATGAAATAGAAATGATGCTCTTTCCTTTCTGATCTGGTCTAGGTAATCAGGACAGTTCCTCTTCCAATGGCCGATCTTGCTGCAGTGGTGGCAATTATCTTTGGTAGCTCTCTTAGGCTTAGCTACCTTACCCTGATTTGTACCCTTCTTTTTCTTCCCTTTCTTCTTCTTCCCCTTCTGTTTAGATTGGGAGGAAGTAGGAAGAGTAGTGGGTTTATGAGGGCGAGTCGGTACTCCATTCCTCAAATCTTCCTCCGCTGTTTGCAGCATCTTATGCAGCTCTTGGTAATAACAGCTAATCCCGTTCATATTGAAATACATATCAAATTGGCGATATGACGCTGGCAGAGTTCCAAGTATGACACTTTGTCATAAAGTGTCATTGAGAGGGAAATTATAGCGCCTCAAATGTTCGATCAAATAAATCAGATGAAGCACGTGAGGACTCACAACATGTCCCTCTTCCAGTTTTGCATGGAACAGTTCCATAGCAATTTTATGAACCGAGACGTGTTTTTGGTTCATAAAGGACTCTCACAACCGTGTCATCATAGTATATGCGTCGGGCAATCCAAAATATTGCCTCTTAAGCTCTGGTCCCAAGGAACTGAGAATGTATGATTTGACTCGTCTATCATCATCTCTCTACTTTTGGAGAGTCTCATGTTCCTCTAGTGTAGCATCAGGTGCTATGGCCAGTGGTAACGGACCTTCCAACACATATTCTATTTGTTCAGACCCAAGAACTATTCTAAAATCTAAGTCCCAATCTGTAAAGTTTTCGGCGCCTTTAAGCTTGTTCGTATCAAGTATACGAGCAAAAGGATTAGGAGCAGGTGCCGTCATCGCAAATCTATCATATAGATAGCGAAAAACGGTTAGCAGACAAAACCAGTTTCATATAATATAAATCAAACAAAGCATAAATAGATCATGGATTTTTAATCTACAAATGCCTCTCCCACTATTACATGCAATACTGTAATCCCCAAACAGAATGCAAACAAACAATTAATCAAATTAAATTTAATAGCGAAAGGTGGATCATATGAATATGTTTCAGCTCACAGCTTTGGCATGATCTCGCCTACGTATATTCATTAGGTAGACAACTCATTGTCAATCACTCAATAGTGACTCCTGGGTTCCGGTCCTGGCCGTTTCTCGTTGTGACAGCTTTGGCACGTTCACAAGGAGGCTTACCAAGGTTAAACTTGTCAATGACAAATTCAAGATACTTGTGTAGTCCTGACAGCTTTGGCATGTTCACGATTTCTGCTTTCGCTTGAATTTATCTAGTATCACACATACATCCGGTATGGATAAATTTATATCAACTACACCCTCACTACTTTGGCACGATCTCAGATGCAGCCATAGAACAGATACCTATAAATCGTATTGACAAGACGGGCCAAGAAATATGCATACAATACATATTACTTATAAAACCTTATTAAAAGGGGATTTTCCGCAAAGATGAAACGTATTTAATTTAATCAAATTAAATAAATAAAAGCATGTATCAAGTAAGAACATAATTAAAAAATGAATTTAAAGGTTTTTTCTTATCATGTGTCGAGGTTCAGAACTGCTCTGATACCATTTTTGTTGGGGTTTCAGGTGGTAATTCGGGTAAACGTAGCGGATCGCGGAAAATCAAAATTTTCCGATTTCACTTATTTTTCTTGGGTAATTAAAATAAACTAATTTATTTCAATTACTCAATACTTAAAAAATGAAATTTTTACCCCAAAATCAGATTTTTCAGAATTTATCATTTTGCCTCAAAACTTTGAATTTTAATCATTTTAGTCCAAAATTGTCAACTACAATTCTTATTGATTTCAAATCAATTCCAAAATGATTTATTCATGTCTTATAAATGAAAATACAATTTTTCATCTCAAGAAATTTTTTTTTTCCCTAATTGCCGAATGGTCCCTCAATTTTTAAGAATTTACAATTTCGTCATTTTTGTTCAAAACATGCTAAGATCAAATTCAAAAATTCCCAAATTTAATATACATCATATATATACTAAATCGCATCACATATATGAAAAGCCCCAAATTTGATGATGGTTAAAAACCCTAATTTTTATACTTTTACAAATTAACACCAAATTAATCAAATTCAAGTCTTTAATTCAATTCTTACAACACCAATCAAGCCTCACCATCATGAAATAGCTCAAGAACAATTCTAGGTCTAAAATGAGTGGCTAAAAGACTCTAGAATGGCAACTAGCCATTAAAATGGCAAAAAGAGTCCTTAATAAACAATTTAAAGCAATCTGAGTTAACATACATGCTTCCATCTTAACTCTAAGTTCCCAATCACAAAAAAAACATCCATAAAGGAGTAGAGATGAAACTAAGCTAATCATATTAAAGCCGAGTATGAAAGAAACAATTTTCATAAAGAACAAGTAAGGAAAAACTTACAAAATCCTTATTTTCCAAGCCTTTTCTTCCATTTCTTTCTTTTTTTTTCTCTCTTTCTCTTTTGTATAAGTGTTTTTAGGTTCTTAGAATAAGAAACAAAAAAGAAAAAAAAATGGCTTTAATAATTTCCCTAAATGACCGATTATTTGAGTAAAAAATATGGCCACAATTTTTTTTTCAATTTTGTTTTAATTAATTGGAAAATGATTTAATTATTTGTGGTCTAAAAACATTAATCAAATTAATGTTTATCTAAAACCAACCAATTAAATCATGCCAATTTAACCAATTAAAATTAGCCACTTTATCCAATTAAGAATTGTCATTTATCTTATCTATAGGAGCGAAGCGATGTTTACCTCTATGCCTATGATGTTCGGCAACCACGACACTATTGGGCTCGCAGCCCATAGAGAGTACGGAGTAGCCCGCGGGGGACTAAACCGGAGAATAAATGAGTCGCCACCCAGGGTGAACTGGGAAAAGATTTAAGGCCGCACTCACCCCTCACAAGGGAAGACCTCAAACTGTTGGGTTTGAATGGTCCCTTACTTATATTAGTATAATGGACGGGTTCACACAATAGTATAGCCAAGTCTTATGCAGTTCATGCAAGATAATTCAAATAAACACACAAATTTACACACCCATAAATATTAATATAAATAAAAGCAAATTAAATTAAGAAATACAAGGTACGACAACAAGAATCATAATAATCAAAAGCAAATAAAGCGTCAATAAATGAATAGTAAACAAAAAGGGGGGGTTAATCGTGCATATATGAGTATTTCCCGAGTGGTATGTGGAGTTGTATCCCAAGTACAGACCGCACTATCGTCCATTCGGATTCAGCTACGGAATGTACGTCTGGGTTTCCATCCGATGTACCACAATGGATAATAACTCACATAACCATCAATGCAATGTAAATAAAAAAAATAAGCATGAAATAATATAATAATGCATATGCAGATAAACACCAACATGAACAAAAAAATAAAAGCGAAATAAAAAAAATAATAAAATAAATGGGAAGTAATAAAATAAGGATGAATAAATAAAAATAAATAAATAAATAACGGAATGCCAAAGAAAGAGAAATAATGTGACCAGAAATTTGGCCGTCTTTGATATAGGACTTCGCATACCCGACAGGACGTATTTCACGTCCAGCCACGCATGCCGTGTCCGGAACTATAAAAATAAATAGGGTTCCCTCAGGTCTTACCTTTTAAGTTGCTTCTCAGAAGTGCGTTAGGCCGTCACCGGAAGGATTGAAACAGGTTCGCTGTTTGCTATTTCAGGTTCGCTGTTTTGCTATTTTCTACTCGCTGTTTGTTGTTTGCTATTTATATTTGCTGTTTTGCTATTTTTGGTGATTTTTGGCTGTTGTTTTGGTTTTTTTTCTTACTGTTTTGGCTGGTTATTTTTATTATCTTGGCTGGTTGTTTGTATTGTGGTTTATTGTGTTGTTTTTGGCTCACTATTTTTGCGGTTTTGGTCATTATTTTTGCTGGTTTAAGGGCTTCTGTTTTCACGGTTCAGGGGCCGCTATTTTGGGGTTGTGTTTGATCGGTGATATGGGGTTGCTTGGTCGCCGGTTTTGGGTGATTGAGGGGCTCAGTTCTGGTTGTTTAGGGGCTGGTTTGGTCGCTGGTTTTGGGTGATTGGGGGGCTCATTTCTGGTTGTTTAGGGGCTGGTTTGGTCACAGGTTTTAGGTTATTGAGGTGCTCGGTTCTGGTTGCTTAGGGGCTGGTTTGGTCGCTGGTTTTGGGTGATTGAGGGGCTCGTTTCTGGTTATTTAGGAGCTGGTTTGGTCGCTGGTTTTGGGTGATTGAGGGGCTCGGTTCTGGTTGGCTTTGGTGTTATCGGTGGAGGGTTGTTTTGTGTTTGTGTCTCACGGTTTGTAGTTGTTTGGGTTGGTTGTATGTGTTGTGATTTATTGTGTTGTTTTGTCTGGTGGAGGGGTATTTTTTTTGTGTGTTGTTGGCTGTTTTGTTGCTGATGAGTTACCGAGAGGAATAGAAAGATGTTTCAAGGGTTTCATTTTTCAAATTGCCGTCAAGAAGCCTCCCCTCAAGTTTCGGTAATGGTCTTTTTTTATAATGTCAAGGGATCTCCAAATCATGGAAATAAATCATAATTATTTGAGGATATTTATTTTGGAAAGAATCTCATGAATTTTGGTGAGGATGGGATTTCAAATCTTATTAAATTGGAAAGTGATTTAAGGGGATTTTATCATGTGTTTTGCATGTGATTTCAAATCTTTATTAAATTGGAAAAAGATTTAAAGAGATTTTAGCATGTGTTTTGCATTGGATTTCATATCTTGTTAATTTGGAAGGTTTGGGCGTGTAGATGGTGGGCTTGGTGTAATGGGCGAGTATGGCATGAGTTGTAGGGTAATGGGCCGTGTGGATGGGTTGTATGGGCTTTCATTGGTTGTAGTGGTTTTGGGCCGAGGCTAAGGTTTGAAACAGAAACTGACTGAGCAAATCCGAGGCTAGCTAGTGTGTCCGAATCCAATTAGGTGCTAAATTTGGAGGTTTTCTTTCACTTCGACATTCGTTTCCCGCAACTTCCGCAATTTTCAGGTAGTGCCTTCATACTAGGCTCATCATTGGGCTTATGCAAAATACAATTGTAGACACTGTATTTTTGCATGAAGCCCAATGATGAGCCTCGTATGGAGGCAATACCTGAAAAGTTGCGGAAGTTGTTGGAAACGAATATCGGAAGGAAAAACTCCAAAATTAGCACCTCATTGGATTCAGACTCACTAACCCACCGCGGATTCGCTCAGCTGCTATTTTAAAATCCAACCTTTTTGTGTAGTTGCTCCAAGCTCCTCTTTTTGATGTATGTTGAGCTTCCAAGCTTGATTCTTGGATTCCAAACTCATGGGAAAGGTTTCCCTAACACCTTTGAATGAGTCATTGTGTGTGCTAGCACTTGGAAATTTTTGCAACAAAATTTCCTCTTTGTCCTTGCAACTCTCGGCCAAGCCAAGATTTTGGAGAGGGAGAGCAAAGTTCAAGCCCCAAGTGAGAAAGAGATGAGTTTTGTGATTTGTTGACTTGTATTTGATTTTCAAAAAATCAAAAGACTAATACCAAATCTTCCAAAGTTGGTAAAAGTCACTCAAGCCTTTCACACTTGTGTGTTTTACACACAATCAACCACCCACCAAATCCCATCAACTAAAAGTTGATTAAAGTGACTAGGTGATGTGACTTATGTGGACCCCACTTGATTAAAAATCCGAGTGGGCCCGCAAACACTCCCAGGCTCGGGTTCGTTAATTCTGAATCAATGAATTTTCTGTTACGACGTAATTAAATCAAATTAATAAATAATTATGCCTAGTTAAGTTAATTCTAAATAACTCGTTCGCCCGAATTATAATCCAACTTTAATTCCGTTATGAAATCTAATTTCATTTAATAATCGAATATATTATTTAATCGATTAATTTCGAATTAATCATTCTCTCTCTTTTAATTGAATTTTATCCTAGATAAAATTCTCTGTAATTAATCCTAGATTAATTTTCTCTCTCTTCTAATTAATCCCAGATTAATTATGTTCGAGTCATACGTCATCGGTGAATCTTCGGGAAGCGACCCATGAGATCCCTGGATATGTTGGCAGTAAATCTGGTCATCGGAATATCCGAATACGTGCGTACCTAGTACCACGTTCTTACCGATTTACAAGACATGGTTGGCTTCTAGCAAAACGTCGTGCCTTCCCAATTCTCCAGAAATATTCTTTTAAGGAATATATGATCTATGTCAGGCGTAGTATACGTAGTATTGCGTATTGCGATCCAGTATCGAATGTCACATGCTAGGCCTGGGGCTGGAATTGTGTCTGCCCCCTACGAAGCATATATCGGATCTCTGGTAACTAGTCTTTATAATCGGATAAACATGACCTAGTCAAATTATCCTGATTACTGCAGTACTTAAGAGTACTAGTTCTGTATCCTGCGTGATCATCATCTCCATATGACTAGAGTGATACTTCCATCTTGACATCACACCCAATACACTACGATTCTCAATATACCCATAAGAGGCGTACACAGAACCTGTCAAAGCCCCGGACGACCAAAACCAAAGTATATTGATTGTCGCAAGTATTAGCGATGCAAGTCTCAGGTTAAGACCAAATACACCTACCCTGATTCGGACTCCCATAGACACATAGTCATACTACCAATGGAATTCCGAGGGGTCTATCCAGAGCGAAGCTGTTTCCGTACCATCGGTAAACACAACCTTCTATTACACTTGCATGAGTATCCAATACCCAAATATATGAGAACTATGATGTTATGCTCCCATAACACGCACAAGTGAAATACTATTCTATTCCGCATTATCGATGTCCAATCTCGATAATACTACGACTAGGGATATTTTAATGATTAAACCTTAGTGCATTAATATTGTCTCATATCTTATTAATTCGGAACTAATCATATGGAATTTTATCATTTATATATCCCGGTAATCCAATTACAAATGATAAAAGAGCAATTTCCTATGTCACATAGTTAATTTGTACAATAACACCATGTTCTGTACAAATAGTGATGTTATGGGTCATAATTGTCCAACAATCTCCCACTTGCCTATAGCCAATCACTCAAGTGTCCTATACCTGAACTTTATACGGGTCGCTCAAACTTCTGCTGAGAAACAGCTTTCATCAGCGGATTTGCAAGGTTAATCTGACGCGATTTATACGATCATCACATCGCCACGATGTATGATCCGACGAATCAGTTGAAACCATTAGATGTTTATACTTGGATCGTTGATGAGACCATTAATTCTTTAGCCTGTGCTGAGGCCTAGCTCAGCTGCTAACAGAACTATACCTAATCTGATTAGGATTATGTAGATCCAAAATGCTTCTTTTGCTGCCTCAGCTACAGCAATATTCCGCTTTTGTTGTTTATTCGGCAATCGTATCTTGCTTGGAAGATTTCCAACTCACTATTCCGATATTCAAACTATATAGTACCCTTATTGCGACTTACAGTCGTTATTTTTGGTTTGAAACTTGTAGCAGTGAACCTAGTCACTTCAAGTTCTCATTCTCCACAACTTAAGAAAGCATCATTAGTTCATCTAAGATACTTAAGGATGTTTTTAACATCAATCCAGTGACTATCACTTGGATTGGCCTGATTGTGACTCCCCATGCTCAAAGCATATGAGAGACCAAGTCACGTACATATCTTTCAATGTACGAGTTCTCGGAGAGTGCCAACAACTTTTAGATCTATCCCAGTAGATCCTTATTCCTAGAATAAAAGTTGTCTCACCCAAGTAATCTATGGAGAATTTTCATGAAATCCAAGCTTTCACCGATTGTATTATGGGAATGTAATTTCCAAGAAATGATATATCATCATTATATAGGACAATCATTGTCAGTGCGCTCCCACTAACCTTCTTATATACCCAAGAATTATATTCGTTTTGATTTAAATCATATACCATTATGATCTTATCAAAACGTTGGTTCCAAGAACGCGAAGCTTGCTTCTATCCATAAATGGATCGATTTAACTTGCAAACCATGTTTGCATGCTTTGGTACGAAAAAACCGTCAGGATGTTGTAAACATCCTCCAAAAGGTTTCTTTTTCAAGAAGGCGATTTTGATGTTCCGCTGCCATATTTCATAAATGAAACATGCAGCATTAGCAAGCATTATCCAAATGGATTTAACCATGGCAACGGATTATAAAGGTTTCGTCGTAATCGAAACAATGTTGATGACAATACCTTTTCGCTACAAGCCTAGCTTTGTACATTTGTATGTTGCCATCCATGTATGTCTTCCTTCAAGACTCATTTAGTACCAATAGGCACAATGCCTTCCGGTACAACAACCAGTGTCCAAACTTGGTTGGTATACATGGAATCCATTTCGGACTTCATGGAACTTTGCCATAAAAGAAGTCGATACCTTGTATCACTTCTTCATACATAGTTTGTTCGTCTTCCTCAATAAAATTGACATCTTCATGCGGTGAGATCAGAAACCCATACCTCCCAGGTTGTTTTCTGACTCTCTCCGACTTACGTGGTTCTTGTGTATTCGAAGATTGTGGTACAGTTTCATCCCTAATGAACTGTTTGTGTTCCGTTAAGGAATCGGTGCCTGGAACAGTATTACTTCGATTTTCATCGAGTTTTACTTTCCTCCCACTTACCACTGCATATAGGTATTCCTTTTAGGAAAACCGCATGGAGAGCAACAATTAAATTTTTCTCTTGTGAGTTGTATAAGTACTATACTTTGGTTACCCTAGGAACCTACATAATTAGACACTTATCTGATTTGGTTTTAATTTGGTATTATCCAAACATATGCCCAGCATTCCAAAATCTTCAGGAATGAGAAAACTCGGTTTCTTTCATGTTCATATCTAATATGAAGTCTGTCTAACAGATTTTTCATGGTACCTTATTCAAAATAATCTTTACACTGATTAATGCGTATCACTAGAAGGAAAATGGTAGCTCAAAGTGAGTCATCATTAACCTTACCATGTCCAACGAAGTTCGGTTTCTTTGTTCGAACACACCGTTAAATTGAGGTGTTTCGGGAGGAGTACACTATGAATATCATACTTTTACAAATAGTCGAGAAACTTATTGCTTAAGTACTTTCCACCACAGTCTAACCGTGTGATAGTTTAATACTTTAGTCCGTCTGTCTGTCTACTTCGTGTCGAAACTCTAAAAGTTTCTGACTTGTGTTTCATAAGATACACATAACCATAACACGATGCCACAATCTTAAAGGTTACGAAGAATTCATATCCACCTCTAGTCTAGTGTAGGTACTGTATTTTTGCATATAAGTCCCTATGATGAGTCTCATTTGGAGACACTACCTTTTAAGTCACGGAAGTCGCGGGAAACAGAAGTCGGAAGGGGAAATTCAGAATAAGCATGTCATCAGATTCATTTCACAAGTTCATTGTTTTCGTTCGTGCTGCATTTGTTACCACGTTCGAACATCAAGCAGATTGCGGGCGTTCGTGTAGCGTTCAAATCAGCGTTCGAACGGTGTCGGTATTTCTGGTTTTGCTGCTAGCCTCACACCCCCAAGCCCAATTAGCCCACCAAGCCCCTAAAACACATCAAAATAATAAATACATATTTAACAAATGGGGAATTAAATAAAATCTAAAAAATATAACAATTAAATAAAACATTAAATAAAATTATGCCTAATTAAAATCAATCAAAAAATATTATTCCTAATTAAAATATTGTATTCCTAACTTAACAAATATTATGCCTAAACAACACAAATTAAATATATTGACTTCATAAATTGAACTAATTTTATCCCCCCTCAATCTTAGGATTTCCTTGTTTGACACTAAATCAAATCCCCCTTAAATGCCAAATCCATTTCCTTGTCAAGCAAGGAGTAGCCCTACCCCATTTGCCTATAAAAAACCAACCTCTCCCAACCCTTGCATCCTCTCACTCACACGCATACAGCAAGAAAAAAGCCTCTTGATTCACGCATACAGCAAGCAAATATTTTTCTTCTCCTCCTACACCCTTAGCCGAAAATCACAGCCCCATAAACCCTACATTGTCGAAAACATTACAACCTGAAACACCACAGAAACAGCCCCCTATACAGCAGTACACGTCACCGAAAAATAGCACCTATACAGCAGCCCCAAAACAGCCCCTAAATCACCTAAACCAGTGACTAAAAAAACTACACTTTTAATACCTAAATAATAACTAAAAAAACTGCACTTAAAGCCTTTAAAAACACCCAAAACAGTAGCCTAAAACACCAAAAACAGTGACCAAGATACAGCAGAAGTGCAGCAGCAAAACAGCAGTGAAACGGAGCAAAAACAGTAGCTTGAGCAGTGAAACAGCGAAGAAAAATGCAAACCAGTGAACCAGAAGAGTTGCGGAGTGATAGCCCTTCCGACGGCCGTGAAACGCGAGTCCTAGAGTCGATGGAAAAGGTTAGACCTGAGGGCACTTTTCACATCCATTTTTATTCATATTTTTACCGTTTATTGAATCTTATTTGCATGATTATTGTGAAGTGATGCATGTTGTGGCCCTTGAATAGATAGAAAATGCATGAATTGTAAAATGATGTATGTTGTGGCCCTTGAATAAAATGAAAAATGTGTCGCCTCTCGTGGTATATAGGATGGAAACCCGGACATAAATTTCATAGCCGATTCCGAATGGACGGTAGTATGATCTGTACTCGGGATACAACTCCACGTACCACTTGAGTAAACGGCGCATATTTCATTTTATGTTGTTTTGACTTGTTTATTATTCGTTACTTGATTTCCGCATGTTATTTGTTTATGTAATGATGAGATAAAGCGCATGGGCTTAGTAAGTACGATTAAAGGTCCTCTATTTTGAGAGGTTAAAATCCTTTACCACGATTGTTTTGCCGCGCCGGATGATGTATATTTGTTGAATGCGAGATATGTTCAATATACGGGTATACGAAGTCCGATGTCTTTACTTTTTATATACGTCTTGTGCTGTTTGCGCATGGGCTTAGTAAGTGCGATTAAAGGTCCTCTATTTTGAGAGGTAAAATCATTTACCACGATGCTTTGCCGCGCAGGATGATGTATAGTCGGTTGGATGTAAGATGTGTTCAATCGGGTGTACGAAGTCCGACATCGTTGTCTTTATTTTTATATGCATTATGATATGAAGCGCATGGGCTTAGTAAGTTGGATTAAAGGTCCTCCATTTTGAGAGGTTAAAGAACCTTTACCATAATACTTCACCGCGCCCTATATTTCGTTATTCTCTTTTCTTTGTATGTCATCTTCTTGCATAATCATGCATCATGTTGCATTGCGCATGGGCTTAGTAAGTCGGATTAAAGGTCCTCCGTCTCGAGGGGTTAAAGATCCTTTACCACGATGTTTTGTCGCGCCTTTTAGCCCGTTATTATTTATTAGGTGTCATTTATTCATCCATTCATGTATGTGTCATGTTGTTTACTGTATTTTGAAGGTCACTACTGTAACCCCGTTCGAACGCGTTTCAGAACGCCGCACGAACGTATGTTTTCTATCTCTCCCGTTCGAACGCGTTATCAAACGCTGTTGTAGGCATTGCATTTTTGCATGTGAAACCCGATGATGAGTCTCAGTTTGAGGCACTACCTTTTATGTCGCGGGAGCAGCGGGAAATGGACGTCGGAATGGAGGAGTCAAGAATTGACTCATATTCGGATTAAGTTCGATGGTTTAGCTTCGGGTTACTGGTTGGTTTACCGTTTTAAAAATTATTCCCGGCCCAAAACAAACCAAACCCACCAACCAAAGGCCCACACGCCCCAACCAAGGCCCACACGCCCATTCACCCTAATACACACCCAAATTAAATCAAATATTAAGTTAAATATTAATTAATAATGTAATTAAATAAAATAATAATTAAATCATTTACCAAATTAAATAAAACATAAAATAAAATCATGTTAATTAAACATAAAAAAATCAAATATGTTATATACCTAAATTAAAAAGATGATATACCTAATTAAAATCAATCATAACAAATAAAAAATATTGACTTCCTAATCTAACAAATTAAATGCATAATCCTAACCAATCACATATATTGACTTCCTAATCTAAACCAAATTTGTCCCCCTCAATCTTTGACTTTCCTTGCTCAACACACAATCAAATCCCTTCCTTGTGAGACAAGGTGAAGCCCTAGCCCTTCTCTATATAAACCACACTTTTCCAAGGCATTCCCTCCTCCTAGTTCACGCCCATCCAAGAAATAAAGAAGCAAAGAATTTCCAACCCCCTCTACAAGCTCTCCATTCACGCCAATCACAAGAATAAGTAACAAAAAATATTCTTTTCATCTCCTCCACTCCATAGCCGAACACATCACCCTCCTCAACCCCTCCATAACCGAAAATAACAAGCCTTTATATCTTCCTAAAGCCACCGAAACCAGCCCTATACAGCAGCCCTCCATCACCAAAAATTACAACCAAAAACTGAACTGCAGTGAACACAAAAACTGCATTGTTTTACACGCCCAAACAGCAGTAATTTAACCCCTAAAACAGCAGAAAAATCCACTTAAAACATTCCCTAAAAACCTTAAAGCAGTAACATAAAAAACTGTACTCAAAGCCTCCTAAAAACCGCAAAAACAGCAACCCAAACGCCCCTAAAAATGCAAAAATAGTCCACTAATAGACCTGAAACAGTGAGCAGAATACAGAGAAAACAGGAGCAAAACGGAGACCAAACAGCAGCAAAACGGAGCAAAAACAGTAGCTTGAACAGCAAAACAGTGAGTTAAGACGTTAATCAGTGAACCGGAAGAGTTGCGGAGTGATAGCCCTTCCGACGGCGTGATAAACACAAGACTGAAAGTCGACATAAAAGGTTAGACCTGAGGGTTTTCCACATTCATTTTCTGTTTTATTTTTATTATTTATTGAATATTGTTCGCATGATTGTTATGCTAAAATGCATATTGTGGCCCTTGAGTAGATAAATATGCATGTATCATGAAATATTGTATGTTGTGGACTTCGAAAAAATAAAAGATGTGTGTCAACTCTCGCGGTATATCGGATGGAAACCCGGACATAAATTTCATAGCCGATTCCGAATGGACGGTAATATGATCTGTACTCAGTATACAACTCCAGGTACCGGTTGAGTAAACGACACCCTCTTTTGTTTTATGTTGTTTTGGTTTATTTATTTTTCGTCATTTGAATACTGCATGTTACTTGTTTATGGATGATTCAATCGAGCGCATGGGCTTTGTAAGTGCGATGAAAGGTCCCCTATTTGGAGGGGTTAAAATCCTTTACCACGATGATTTGCCGTGCCGGTTGATGTGTGTTCGGTTGAATGCAAGATATGTTCAATCGGGCATACTAAGTTTGATATTATTGTTTTTTTAATTCTTTGTATGCATGATGCAATCGAGCGCATGGGCTTAGTAAGTGCGATGAAAGGTCCCCTATTTGGAGGGGTTAAAACCCTTTACCACGACGCTTTTCCGCGCTGATTGATGTGTGTTCGGTTGAATGCAAGATACGTTCAATCAGGCATACTAAGTTTGATATTATTGTTTTTAATTCTCTGTATGCATGATGCAATCGAGCACATGGGCTTAGTAAGTGTGATGAAAGGTCCCCATTTGGAGGGGTTAAACCCTTAACCACGACACTTTGCCGCGCCAGTTGATCTGTGTTCGGTTGAATGCAAGATATGTTCAATCGGCATACTAAGTTTGATATTATTGTTTTTAATTCTTTGCATGCATGATTCAATCGAGCACATGGGCTTAGTATGTGCGATGAAAGGTCCCCTATTTGGAGGGGTTAAAATCCTTACCACGATGTTTTGCCGCGCCGGTTGATGTGTGTTCGGTTGAATACAAGATATGTTCAATCGGACATACTAAATTTCATATAGTTATCTTTATCTTTGTACTCATCGTAACGAAAGGCGCATGGGCTTATTGTGTTGGATTAAAAGGTTCTCCATTTGGGGGAAGAAAAGCCTAAAAGGCTACCTTTACCACGATATTTGTCGTGTCTTTCATCTATTGATTACATCGTCTATCCCTGTCTTGGCTCGACCTATTATCATTGGTGTACCCATATTCTCAGCCTTTGCTTCAGCCTATTACCAGCCAATAGCCACACGTCTTCACGTACATACACTTGCCAAACCCTAAACACAATCACAAGCCATAAACGCCACACGACATGCCACTCCTCACGCATGACTACTGCCTCATTCCCTCTTCACACTAAACACATGCAGATCACAACCCTATCCCCTCTCGGCAGCAGCCTAAATCACCAGTCCTAGCTCACGCCAAACTGCCCTCAACACCACACGGCCACAAGAACCCTTCAGCCACTTCACTGCCTCATAACACTCACGTCTGGACCCTTGTTTCAGTCCCTTTGCCTCACGCTAAAACAGCCAAGTCATTCTCGACAGCTGCCCTGCACTTCATGCACTCACTGCCCTCTTCACACTAAAAACCCTAAACTGAACCCTTCATGCGACAGCCCTTTGCACTCACGCACACACTCACAACTCTCACATAAAGCCAACTATACCATTCATGCATGTATTATGAAATCCCATATAGTCATTCTTATCTTTGTACGCATCATAGTGAAAAGCATGTTTATCCCATTGGTTGCATCATTTACCTTCGTCTTGGCTCAACGTATCGTATTACAATTCATATATCCATGTCATGATAGCATTTGAGTATTATTTCTTGTGGTATATCGGATGGAAACCCAGACATAAATTCCGTAGCCGATTCCGAATGGACGGTAGTGCGGTCTGTACTTGGGATACAATTCCACGTACCACTTGGAAAAGTGCTCACATGTGTGCTTGTGTGGTTAGTGTGGGTGCTTGTGTTTTTCGTGAATATAATATGCCAATGAAGTTGTATGTTCATTGCTAATTTGATGTACTTTCAAGCATGCAATCTTAGATGTGAAATATATGTAAATTTAGGTGTAAGTTTTATCTTGTACATGTGAATTTAGAAGCATGATATTCTTGGAAATAAGTGTTACTTAAACTTGATTAAATTATTACATAAATCATTTCATTACAAGTGACATAAGTAAGGGACCATTCCAAACCCAATGGTTTGAGGTCTTCCCTTGCAATGGGTGAGTGCGGCCTTAAATCTCATTTTCCCGGTTCACACATACCGGGTGGCGACTCCATTATTCTCCGGTTTAGTCCCCCGTGGCTACTCCGTACTCCTGACTAGGCCGCGAGCCTAGAACAGCATGCGTCATCCAGTTCCTGTGTCCCACAGTTATACGAACGCGAACCTTATGTTTACCGTTCAAACGCGTTTATGAACGCTACTCGAACGCGCATGTATTTGTTTCATCGGGTCTGGTCCCGTTCGAACACGTTATCAAACACCACACGAACGAGAACCTTCTATTTACCGTTCGAACGCATTTTCGAACGCGCATACACTAAACTGAGTCATTTTCATCACATGTCATGCTTAATTGTTTCTTATGTGATTTATCTTGTATCATGTAATCAATCATACTATTTGAATTCCTGCATTTGTTTATTTGATGTGTTCATGAGATGGTATTCAAGCATGATTAGTCCTTCATTTTACGTTTGGAATTTGCATTATGTTTAGGTTGTTCTTTGTTTTCTACATTATATGATCGAAACATGTTCATGAGATTGCCGTGTGCTATTGCATGTTTGCCGTTATGATGATTACTTTCATGCATGTGAACTTAAAAGTAGAATACTCCTTGGAAATAAATGTTGCATAGGCTTGGTTAAATTATTACACAAATCATTTCATTACAAGTGGCATAAGTAAGGGACCATTCCGAACCCAAGGTTTGAGGTCTTCCCTTGCGAGGGGTGAGTGCGGCCTTAAATATTTGTCCCAGTTCACACCGGGTGGCGACTCCATTATTCTCTGGTTTAGTCCCCCGCAGGCTACTCCGTACTCCCAATCGGGCCGCGAGCCTGGAACAACATGCATTGCCCAGTTTCTGTGTCCCACAGTCTGGCTACTCCACTGGGGATAGAGAATCAACCCTGAAATAATGTCTTGTAATATTATGATTTGTGCTTTAATTAACTGTGTCTACTGTGGGTTAAAAGGGGTTTAATCAAAGGCACTCTTAAGGCTAGGTAATGGTTTGGTGTCTTCCCTCATTCACTACCTTTCTATAAGGAAAAGCTGTGAAGGCACCTAGATAATCATTTACTTGTAGCCTATTATGATGGACTAATTTGGAGGACTCGTTGTTTATTCCTGTCACCAAGCGATAAGAGCCTAAGAGGCTAGGGTACTTAAGAGAGCCTCGCTCCACCCTCCCTTTGGGGAATCTACAACGGGAAATCCATTTGACAGTCAGTCACACACCATAACTCATTGGCACGTACTGTAAGGTATAAAAAAAGTTCGCTCATTTGGTCGCTCGAACCCTTGAGCGAGGAGACCTAGTTGTGGGCAATCCTTCGCCAGCGATGAGTCTTTGTCTATACTCCCGCAAGCCCACATGTAGACCAGGGTTGTATGGCCTATAGCAACTATTTCCTTGTGCTTGTGGACCATCCTCATTTGGATGTAGTTGGACTTCTTGTCAGAAATGCGAACTTGTTAGGCCATTTAAACTGGGACGAGTTCGTATCCTATGACAATTGTGCCAAAAGCTTCTGAAATGTTGATGGGCCACTCTATAGAAACTATCTATGTATGCTTGTTTTTAGGAACATTGTTGTTTGGATCCATGCGGACCTTTTGTCATGAGGTATGGGCTTGTTGGGCCATTTCAACTGGGATAAGAACGTATCTTATGACGATTGGGCCAAAAGCTTCTAAAACGTCAATGGGCCATTATATGTTTGTGTTTAGGAACATTATCATTTGGATACGGTGGGACTTCTTGCCATAAGATGTGAACTTGTTGGGCCATTTAAACTGGGATGAGTTCACTCCTATGACAGTTAGCCCAAAAGCTTCTATAATGATAATGGGCCGATTTGTGTGAAAACTTTAATGAATTGATATATTCCTTGTATCGCATGCGTCTCATTCATCTCATGCATACATATATCTTGTTAACACCCTCTATGTCTCAAAAAGACATTGATTCTCATTGGGTTAGGGAAGAGGGAAGACTCACTAAAAGACCGGTAATAGATATGAGTACATCCGATAACGAGGTATCCCGGATAGATCAGTTGGAAAATGGTCTCGCCAAAATTACTGAACAGTTACATGCGTTGACTACTGCTGTGGCTGGTATGGTTGTACCCCATGATGGGGGGAGTTCTGAGAATATGAGGCGCGAGGAACCTCCGAATGGGTTGGGGGATGATATCCCAGCTTTTGATGACGACATGGCAGAGTATGCAACAGGCAGAGTGATTGGGTCTCAGGCAGAATTTCTGAAGCTTCGGGATCAGGTTGAAACGGTTACCCGCAAAATGAAGGGTAAACATGAAGAGTTGTTAGATTATGAGGCAATGACCTTCGAAGAACAGCTGCCTACTCAATTCAAGATGCCGGATATGGCTAAGTTCAACGGGAATGGGGATCTGAGGGTTCATCTCCGTCAGTATGTATCAGTTATGAGTTCTGTGGGTTTGACAAAGCGACAGGTGCAGAAGATGTTTGGAATGTCACTCGAGGGGATACCGGTGGTATGGTATCACAGCCTTGAGAAGAAAGTAAGGGAAGATTGGAGGGAATTGGCTGAAACAGTATGTCACGGACTTGGAGATAGATCTGTCACTCCGTGATCTGGAGAACACCAGGCAGAAACCGGATGAGAGTTTCAAGGAGTATGTAGACCGTTAGAGAAGCCATCTCTTTAAGATGCAGACCAGGCCCTCAGAAAAGGACCAGATAAAAATGATCATCAAGGGCACCAAACCCTCTATCTATGGGAAGCTAAGGACGGTGACCTCCATGATTACTGATTTTCGACAGTTGAGGAAACCTGTCATGGATATTAAGGAAGAAGAGGCCGAGAATAGAAAATTCTATGGTCTGAACAGGAGGCCCATTGGGGGAACATCGGGAACAAAGCCCATTTCTGCTGAGATTGCCGCTATCCGAAACTGGAGATTCTCCAACTTGGGTAGACCCCTGTCCAGGTATTGGAGAAATTAAAGAGACAATGACTTCTGAAACCCCTAGAAACCAAACCACTCCCAAACCCTCCACCACCACATCTCAACCTAACCAATATTGCCAATTCCATCAACAGAAAGGCCACGATACCGACAACTGTGCTCGACTCCGCCATGAAATCCAGGACCTTATAAACTCCAAAAAGATACCCGACCCTAAAACAGAACGCCCCAACACACACCAGAACCCTTTACCAAATTACCATTATGTCCTCCCACCAACCTATATGATAAACTCTGGCCTACCCGAAAGCCTTGTCCTCAAATCCTTTAACCACCAAGCCTATTGCCTTGGAATTTAGGATAGTAACATTGAAGATGAGACAGAATGGGAGCAGAATTTCTGGGAAGACTTCTCTATTAGTGATGAAGAAGAAGTAAGAGGGATGACCCACAGTAGGCGTTTCTATAATGACATGACTGAGAAGGGTAAAAGAGTGTTATCAATGGGTAGAGGAGTGGCTGAGAATACAGAAAATGTCGATGGAAATGTAGTGTTGCAATAGTTGAGGAAAACCCAAGCATAAGTGAGTATCTGGGATTTGTTGTGTGCATCTCAGGAGCACAGGCGGGCCATGGTTGAGGCCTTAAGCAAGATAATGGTGACGGAGGATGCCAACCCCGCAATGTTTATTGGGTCAGTGCAAAAGGAGGCTTTGCAGGCAATCACTTTTTCTGAGGAAGAACTCCCAGCTGAGGAGAGAAATCATAATAGACCTTTGTTTATCAGAGCTGAAGTAAGGGGTAAAAGGACCTCTTGTGTGATGGTGGATGACGGCTCATCCATTTATGTGTGCCCGTTGAAGATTTTGGCCAAGCTGGGTATGAAAACAACAGATCTGGATCTCTCTAGTATGACTATCCAAGCTTATGATGACAGTAAGCGAGGAGTTGAGGGTACATTTGTAGCAGCGGTCAAGGTTGGTCCTATTGAGGAGGAAGTTGAGTTCACAGTGCTGGACATCCCAGCCACTTTTGTCTTGTTGTTGGGAAGGCCTTGGTTTCATAAGCTTGGGGGCGTGCCTTCCACTTTGCATCAGATGATTAAGTTCCTGTATGAGGGAGGGATTGTTACCATCCGAGCTGAGATAGATAATGATGTGGCTGCCTTGGAGATACAGCATTTCACAAGGTTTTAGGTGTCAGCAACTTTTGAGGAATGGGTGGATCCTAGGGTGGCTAGGATCATGAAAAAAATGAAGTTTGAGCCGGGTGAAGGTTCAAATTTGCCAGATTTCAGAGGACAGACTACTCGGAAGGGTTTGGGATACAGATCTGATGAAGAAAAGCCGAACGTTAAGAAGAAAGGTATGAAACTGATGGAATGTTTTGTGAAGGCTTCGGGGTATCAAGGGGAGCCTGAACCGGTGGAAGTTAATGGGATTGTGGCACCTGGATTTGAGATTTTCCAGGATATGCTGGGTAAGAATCTGATGGTGGAAGAGATTGTGATGAAGGAAGAAGAGAATTGGGAGGAAGAACTGATGAAGTTGGAGAGCTTGACTCTTGAAGAGGATAAAGAGCCTGAGAAGAATCCGATTGCAGAGGAAGAAGTGTCTGTAGAAGATGAGGACATTTATCTTCCTGATTTATTTGAGTGTACCCCTGCATTTGTTAGTAATAAAGACAATAAGTTCGCTTATTTGTCTGAGTCTATTTCCTCTAACTTGCATGACTTGAGTATATTTGATATCAGCTCCACCAAAACAAATGCATTAATCTTGGTACACTTGAGAGTCCTAAGGAAATTCTGATTCCAAGTGAAGTTACCTCCGAGGAGAGGGAGAAATTAGAAGAAGTATTGGTCAGATATGCCAAAGTGTTTGCTTGGTCCTATGAGGACATGCCTAGAGTAGACAGAAACATTGCCCAGCACACAATACCAACTTATCCGAATATGAAGCCAGTGAAACAGAAACTCCGACGGATGAGACCAGAATGGGCTGAGAAAGTCAGAGAGGAAGTTAAGAAACAGATAGATGTGGGGTTCTTGGAAGTAGTAAAGTATCCTGAGTGGTTGGCTAATATTGTGCCGGTTCCGATGAAAGACGGGAAGATTAGAATGTGTGTGGACTATAGAGATCTTAACAAGGCTTGCCCGAAAGATGATTTTTCTCCACCTCATATAGATGTGCTAGTTGACAGTGCGGCTTTATCTGCCATGTATTCATTTGCAGATGGGTTTTCAGGGTATAATCAGGTTCTTATGGCTGAGGAAGATAAGCACAAGACTGCCTTTGTTACCGAGTGGGGTACTTATTGTTACAGGGTAATGCCATTTGGGCTCAAAAATGCAGGAGCTACTTATCAGCGGATGGCCACTACCTTATTTCATGACGTGATGCACAAAGAGATTGAAGTGTATATGGATGACATGATGGTGAAATCATAAACCAGAATCGGGTATATAGAAGCACTGGAGAGGTTCCTTCAGAAAGTTGACAAGTACAACCTGCGGCTGAATCCCAAGAAGTGTGTGTTTGGGGTAACATTAGGAAAACTGCTGGGACATACAGTGGGAATGGGAGGAATTGAGGTAGACTCTGAAAAGATCAAAGCAATCACAGAGATGCCAGCACCGAAGACTGAGAAAGAAGTCAGACCATTCCTTGGGAAAATCCAGTACATCAGTCGGTTCATTGCCAAGTTGATATCAGTGTGTGAGTCTATCTTCAAGTTGTTAAGAAAATATCAACCGGTAAAGTGGAATGAGCAGTGTCAAGCAGCCTTCGACAAGATCAGAGAGTACTTGGTAAAGCCTCATGTGTTGAAACCTCCGAGATCGGGCAGACCTTTGATATTGTATTTGGCCATAGAATCAGAAGCACTGGGGGCAATATTGGTACAGGCAGATGAGACAGGGGTAGAACATGTAGTTTACTATCTGAGTAAGAATGCTCCCGTATGAGGCTCGATATCAGGAAGTAGAGAAGATTTGTTTGGCAGTAGTATGGGCATCCAGAAAATTACGGCATTACTTCCAATCTTACAAGATCCAGGTAGTGGCAAAGGAGAATCCTTTGAAATATCTGCATTCAGTGCCTTCGCTAGTGGGAAAATTGGGCAGATGGTTAGTGTTGCTGACATAGTTTGACATTGAGTACCTCACTTCTAAAGTGGTCAAAGGGCGAGCAGTAGCACAGTTTCTGGCATTGCAACATGTTGAAGGGGATCAGTATAAGTTTGAATTTCCAGATGAAGAGATCCAAGCAATAAAAGTTCAGAGATGGAAAATGTATTTTGACGGAGCAGTGAATTACAAGGGAGTCGGAATTGGGATTGTGATAGTGACCCCCGAATGAGAGACTTTACCTTTGGCCAAAAGGTTGACATTCAGAGTAACAAACAACATGGCCGAGTATGAAGCATGTGCTTTTGGTTTGACTGCGTTGATAGCCTTAAGGCCGAGAGTGTGGAAGTCTACGGAGATTCTATGTTGGTAGTCCAGCAGATGCGAGGAGAATGGGAATTGAAAGAAGAACGGTTGAAACCTTACCTCTTTTACCTCAAAAAGTTGGCACAGGTTATCCCTGATTGTAAGTTTCAGTACTTGCCAAGAGAAGAGAATCAGATGGCAGATGCATTGGCTACACTTGTAGCGACTTGGGAAAATCCAGAAAAGTTAGTAATGAGACCGTTGATACTGACAACACTAAGAAGACCTGTTTATGAGATAGAGAGAATTCTGAAAATAGAGGTCGATGACGGTAAACCTTGGTATCATGACATTCAGAGGTATCTGGAACATGGGGAACTCCTATAGGGAGCAGGCAGAAAAGATAGAATAGCCATTCAGAAGTTAGCTTCCCAGTATGTGATTTTGAAAGGGGAACTGTACAAGAGGCAAGCAAACGGTATTCAGTTGAAGTGTTTGAGAAAAATAAGAAGCTCAGCAGGTAATAGAAGAAGTACACGCCGGGGTATGTGGTCCGCACATGAACATGTTGAATCTGTCCCGTAAGATAGTGAGACAAGGTTTTTACTGGTCAACCATGGAGACAGACTGTGCGAAGATGGTAAAGCATTGTCATAATTTTCAGGCACACGATAATTTGAATCATTTGCCGCACACAGATGCTTTTCTCAGCATGGGCAATTGATATGATTGGAGAGATTCGACCGAATACATCGAATGGGCATCGCTTCATAGTAGTGGTAGTAGATTACTTCTCAAAGTGGGTGGAAGCCGAATCATTCCGCAATGTTACAGCAAAGCAGATGGCAAAGTTTATAGCTCGGAATCTCATTTGTCGGTACGGTATGCCGCACCATGTAGTGACGGACAACGGAGTTCAGTTCCATGGAGAAACGAAGGCAATGCTACAGAAATACGGGATAGGCCATCACAAGTCATCGCCGTACAGGCCGCAAGCAAATGGGGCAGTTGAGGCACCCAACAACACTATAAAGACGATTTTAGCCAAAATGACAGAAAACTGCAGAGATTGGGCCGAAAAACTACTGTATGCTTTGTGGGGATACAGAACAACAGTAAGAACAGCAATATGGGCCACGCCTTACTCTTTGGTCTATGGAATGGAAGCAGTATTGCCAGTGGAAGTGGAAATACAGACTATGAGGGTATTAGCAGAGGTAGAGTTACCGGAACAAGAATGGGCCGCACAGAGGTTTGATCAGTTAGCACTGCTGGATGAGAAGAGAACGAAGTCTTTGTATCCAATGCAGTTGTATCAGAAGAGACTAGCCCGAGCATTCAACAAGAAGGTACGCCCCACCAAGATCAAAAAGGGTTATTTGGTACATAAGCAGTCGCGGCCGTCGACGACAGATCTGAGAGGAAAGTTCAGACCTAACTGGGAAGGACCTTACATAGTGCAGAAAGTAATGGGAAATGGAGTAGTGAGACTGTCAGACTTGGAAGGGAATGAGTTCACCGAGCCGATCAACATAGATAGATTGAAGTAGTACTTTGCCTAAGGGAGAGAAGACTGAGCAGTCATCAGGAAGATTGACGGAAGACCTAACCCAATGGAATAAGAAAATTACTCATGCATGCATACACGTAACATACCTTGCATTCTCTTCGTGTTTGTTTTGTTTTGTGTTCGCAGGTTCGAATAAGAAAAGAGGAAGCGGCAGAGATAAGCCAATCAAAAGCAGCGTCAACGCAGTTTCAGTTTCGGAGATGAGTCCCAAGAGGCGAGACCCACATCAGCAGTTTTAGGGGGATGAGTCCTAGGGGGCGAGGCCCACATCAGCAGTTTTGGGGATGCATCCCAGGGTTGTAACCCACTTCATCAGCTGTTTTGGGGATGCGTCCCAGGGTTGTAACCCATATCACCAGCAGTTTCGGGGATGCGTCCCAGGTTAGTGACCCATATTGGCAACGTTATAGGGATACATCTCAGAATTGAGGCCCCCGTTGTAGGTTGCAGTTATCGGGATACGTCCCAGGGTCGTTGGCCCCCTACATCGTTAGTTTTGGGATGCGTCTCAAGGTCAAGGCCCATATTTTGTCAGCAGTATTGGGATGCGTCCCAGGGTCGAGGCCCCCATTGTGGGTTACAGTTATTGGGATGTGTCCCAGAATCGAGGTCCACTGCATTATCAACTCAGTTCGAGACAGTAAGCAAGTCAGGTAGTAGCTGGCGAGCCAGGTAAGTGAAAATGCATTGCATACCTTTGATAGGATTGTCACTGTTACACATTACACAAGTCCCATCAAAGTGGGGGTGACTGTAGGCACTGCATTTTTGCATATAAGTCCCTATGATGAGTCTCATTTGGAGACACTACCTTTTAAGTCACGGAAGTCGCGGGAAACGGACGTCGGAAGGGGAATTCAAAATAAGCATGTCATCAGATTCATTTCACAAGTTCACTATTTTCGTTCGTGCTGCGTTCGTTACCACGTTCGAATATCAAGCAGATTGTGGGCGTTCGTGTAGCGTTCAAATCAGCGTTCGAACGGTGTCGGTATTTCTGGTTTTGCTGCTAGCCTCACACCCAAGCCCAATTAGCCCACCAAAGCCCATAAAACACATCCAAATTAATAAAATACATATTTAACACATGGGGAATTAAATAAAATCTAAAAATAATATACCAAATTAAATAAAACATTAAATAAAATCATGCCTAATTAAAATCAATCAACAAAA
Source organism: Zanthoxylum bungeanum (assembly GCA_019454045.1). Lineage (NCBI taxonomy): Eukaryota > Viridiplantae > Streptophyta > Magnoliopsida > Sapindales > Rutaceae > Zanthoxylum > Zanthoxylum bungeanum. The sequence goes on along the minus strand of SKCR01044528.1, from coordinate 129,884 downwards.
TATTATTCCTAATTAAAAATATTGTATTTCTAACTTAACAAATATTATGCCTAAACAACACAAATTAAATATATTGACTTCCTAAATTGAACTAAATTTGTCCCCCCTCAATCTTAGGATTTCCTTGTTTGACACTAAATCAAATCCCCCTTAAATGCCAAATCCCTTTCCTTGTCAAGCAAGGAGTAGCCCTACCCCCTTTGCCTATAAAAAACCAACCTCTCCCAACCCTTGCATCCTCTCACTCACACGCATACAGTAAGAAAAAAGCCTATTGATTCACGCATACAGCAAGCAAATATTTCTCTTCTCCTCCTACACCCTTAGCCGAAAATCACGGCCCCATAAACCCCTTCATTGCCAAAAACATTACAACCTGAAACACCACCGAAACAGCCCCATATACATCAGCACACGCCACCGAAAAATAGCCCATATACAGCAGCCCCAAAATAGCCCATAAATCACCTAAACCAGTGACTAAAAACACTGTACTTTTAATCCCTAAAATAATAACTAAAAAACTGCACTTAAAACCTTTAAAAACACCCAAAATAGTATCCTAAAACACCAAAAATAGTGACCAAGATACAGCAGAAGTACAGCAGCAAAATAGCAGCGAAACGGAGCAAAAACAGTAGCTTGAGCAGCGAAACAGCAGCGAAAAATGCAAACCAGTGAACTATAAGAGTTGCGGAGTGATAGCTCTTCCGACGGCCGTGAAACGCGAGTCCTAGAGTCGACGGAAAAGGTTAGACCTGAAGGCACTTTTCACATCCATTTCTATTCATATTTTTACAGTATATTGAATCTTATTTGCATGATTATTGTGAAGTGATGCATGTTGTGGCCCTTGAATAGATAGAAAATGCATGAATTGTAAAATGATGTATGTTGTGGCCCTTGAATAAAATGAAAAATGTGTCGCCTATCGTGGTATATAGGATGGAAACCTGGATAAAAATTTCATAGCCGATTCCGAATGGACGGTAGTATGATCTGTACTCGGGATACAACTCCACGTACCACTTGAGTAAACGGCACATATTTCATTTTATGTTGTTTTGATTTGTTTATTATTCGTTACTTGATTTCCGCATGTTATTTGTTTATGTAATGATGAGATAAAGCGCATGGGCTTAGTAAGTGCGATTAAAGGTCCTCTATTTTGAGAGGTTAAAATCCCTTACCACGATAATTTGCCGCGCCGGATGATTTATAGTCGGTTGGATGTATGATGTGTTCAATCGGGTGTACGAAGTCCGACATCATTGTCTTTATTTTTATATGCATTATGATGTGATGCACATGGGCTTAGTAAGTTGGATTAAAGGTCCTCCATTTCGAGGGGTTAAAGAACTTTTACCACAATACTTCGCCACGCCCTCTATTTCGTTATTCGCTTTTCTTTGTATGCCATCTTCTTGCATAATCATGCATCATGTTGCATTGCGCATGGGCTTAGTAAGTCGGATTAAAGGTCCTCCGTCTCGAGGGGTTAAAGATCATTTACCACGATGCTTTGCCGCGCCTTGTAGCTCGTTATTATTTATTAGGTGTCATATATTCATCCGTTCATGTATATGTCATGTTGTTTACTGCATTTTGGAGGTCACTGCTGTAACCTCATTCGAACGCATTTCAGAACGCCGCATGAACGCATGTTTTCTGTCTGCTCCTGTTCGAACATGTTATCAAATGCTATACGAATGCGAACCTTCTGTTTACCGTTCGAACGCGTTTATGAATGCTACTCGAACGCGCATGTATTTGTTTCATCGGGTCTGGTCCCGTTCGAACGTGTTATCAAACGCCACACGAACAAGAACCTTTTGTTTACTGTTCGAACATGTTTTCGAATGCTACACGAACGCGCATACACTGAACTGAGTCATTTTCATCACATGTCATGCATAATTGTTTCTTAGGTGATTTCTCTTGTATCATGTAATCAATCATACTATTTGAATTCCTGCATTTGTTTATTTGATGTGTTCATGAGATGGTATTGAAGCATGATTAGTCCTTTATTTTACGTTTGGAATTTGTATTATGTTTGGGTTGTTCTTTGTTTTCCGCATTATATGACCGAAACATGTTCATGAGATTGCCGTGTGCTATTGCATGTTTGTCGTTATGATGATTACTTTCATGCATGTGAACTTAAAAGTAGACTACTACTTGGAAATAAATGTTGTTTAGGCTTGGTTAAATTATTGCACAAATCATTTCATTACAAGTGGCATAAGTAAGGGACCATTCCGAACCCAACGGTTTGAGGTATTCCCTTGCGAGGGGTGAGTGCGGCCTTAAATCTTTGTCCCGGTTCACACCGGGTGGCGACTCCATTATTCTCCGGTTTAGTCCCCCGCAGGCTACTCCGTAATCCCAACCGGGCAACGAGCCCGGAACAGCATGCGTCGCCCAGTTTCTGTGTCCCACACCTAGCTAGATATGGGCCCACTTACGTCACTATGAACGAGGGCTAACAGATCGGTGGCACTTGCACTTTTACAAAGTAAAAGGTGTTTTAGGCACTTTGCCTAATAAACTAGATTCGTAGACATCATTTGAATCAAATCCGTCCTAGTACCCACTCTTCGAAAGTGTGGATATACGAGTCTTGTTAATGTGTCCCTGACAACAATAACACAATTAAGTCTCATCTGATTAAATCAGTTTGAGCTATTTGTTTGTCATGTTATACGTTTGAGATTCATTTATATTCAAAATATAAATACTGTTATTCACATCTAATGTGCTTATCTCAATATCATCTTTATAAAATAAAACACTTAGTGTTCTTGAATATAAAGGTATACCCGCAACGGGTTAAACTTAGATATAGAGATAATGTTTCTAGTCAAACTAGGTACATTATAACAGTTTCCTAATTTAAGTACATGCCCAAATAGTAGTTCCTAAACTTAGGATTCTATGGTTAAAACAGTGACTCTCGTCCTGTTTTTGACTCGCAGGTATATCTCAACTGAAGTCAGTCTCCTGCTAATCAGCAGATTCTGTACATCAGTACATATTTATCTAGTATCAAAAATCCAATTTTGAAACTAATAGTGAACATATTTATGACAAACATACTTGAAGCTGGAGCCTTGCCCCGCCTTCACTTCCTTCATGTCTGCCTTGTCCATACGGCAGTCACACATCCAGTGACCCTGTTTTCCACAGTTTAGGTAGACATCTTGGGATATGTCATTTGTCTTCCTAGAAGACTGTGACGATTTTGCCTTTGCCCTTTTTAGAAGTTCTGGCTCTGCCTCCTTGAGCATAGCCATTAACGTTCCAAGAGTTTACTCTTGGTTCATTATGAACCTGCCCCAGCTTTCGGGTAGAGACTATAAGATCAAATCTTTGGTAGTCTCGGCCACGTAGGTAATGCCCAGCTAACCTAGCTGATCGATGTCAGCAATCATCTACGACACCTAGTGTTCGACAGATGTACCCTCTGACATACGCGAGCGAAAGAACTTCTTTTGCAATTCGTACTTCTAAGATCTAAGATTAGATCTATGTAGATCTTTAATTTCAACATCATGGTATAAGGATCTAATCCTTAATTCTGACGACGGAATTAAAGAGTCATTGCGGTAAGCATAACGGATTGAGCACTAAATTTATCATCACCATGAGTCTTCCAAAACTCATGCTCCACTATTTGCTCAACTCCGGGCTCAGGCCTGATATGTTTCTCTATCAAATAGAATAACTTCTCAGTTCCCATGACTATCCTGAGGTTCTATTCCCAATCTGAAAATTGAAGCCGTTTAAAGACATTTTCACCCAGGATTATGTTTTAAACGCTAATCTTTCAGTTATCTTGATTCCCATAGTCTAACTATCCAATCAATGATTTCGGGTACAATCGAATATAATGATTACTATAGTCTAACTATATAATCAACTACTATTTGATTGGTTAAATTCAAATATATTGATTACTATAATCCAATTATATAATCAACTATAAATAAAGTAGTTTGAATACAGTCCAACTGTTTAATTTAAAACAACAATTAAATATTAGTCCAACTAATATATTTAAATAATGACGAAAAATAAAATGAGCGCGTATTGGCAAGTATCTAAACGAAATTGCAAATTTAATACTTGCCTCCCACTATTTTTCGACGACCCTCTAACCCTCTGTTGAGTACTCGGGAAACCTAGTTTCCTAATGGGCTAGGATCCCGTTAAATAACACACAACCTTGACTTTGGCCAACAAGTTGTATGAAACTTAACTAGGTAGATCTCTAAGATCAATTGGATCTCATCCAATTCCTAGATCCAGTAGGTGGACTTCCAAGTCCGAAACATAAATCCAATTGTGGGACACAGATATGGACGACGCTGTTCCGGGCTCGCGGCCCGGTTGGGAATACGGAATAACATGGAGTCGCCACTCGGTGTGAACCGGGACAAAGATTTAAGGCCGCACTCACCCCTGCCAAGGGAAGACCTCAAACCTGTTGGGTTCGGAATAGTCCCTTACTTATACCACTTGTAATGATGTGATTTATGCAATATCTTAACCGAATCTAGGCAACATGCTCAAGAACAACCTATATCTAGTTCATGTTTATAAAGATAAATCATATGTCTAAGTTGCATGCTTGAAAAGTAAGTTATCACCACGGCAAACACACGATAACACACGGCAATCTCATGAACATGCTTCAATTATATAATGCGGAAAACAAATAACAACATAAACATAATGCAAATTCCAAACGCAAAATAAATAACTAATCATGCTTAAAAATAAAACAACTAAATAACATACTAGACTAGATCATGCTCGAATATAAGGTTGGATGAAACAAGATACGTGTGTCTCTTAAGTAGTACGTGACGTTGTATCCCGAGTGCAAACCGCACTACCGTCCATTCGGATTCGGCTATGGAATTTACGTCCGGGTTTCCATCCAATATACCACAAAAGAGAACACGCATTCCGTTCATCTGGAATTCATATCATGCCTCAACAAACGACTCTCATGCGATAATATATTAAAATAAATAACAAAAACGAAAGATAATAAATAAAGAAGGTGCCCTCAGGTCTAACCTCTTTTGTCGTCTCTCGGAAGCGCGTTACACGGCCGTCGGAAGGGTTGATGTTCCGCAACTTTTCTGGTTCACTAATCCAACGCTTTTCCTCGCTGTTTCACTGTTTAGGCTGCTGTTTTCACTCTGTTTCGCTGCTGTTTTTGTTGTATTTTCAGTCACTATTTTTTGGTAATTTAAGGACTGTTTTGGGTTAATTCGGGGACTGTTTTGGGCAATTTTTAGGTGCAGATTTATGGCTATTTCATGACGTAATTAGAAGCAGTATATGAGACTATCTACGGCAGTGGACTGGGCTGTACGCGAAGGCTTGTGGCGAGGCAAGGGGCTATGGAATTTAGGCAGTTAAGGTTGGCTGATTTGTGGCGTGGCTATGCGTGAGGCGTGAAGGGCTGTGAACGTGCATTAAGGCGTGGGCTGGTGTGATGTGTTCTTTGTGCGAAAGAGTGAGGGCTGCTCACGCGGGGAATTATGGCCGTGTTTAGGTACGTGGGGGGCGAGCTGTGTGTTTCGACTTTGGCTGCTGTGAGCCACTTTGGCGTGAGGTGTGTGAGTGGCTTTCGGTTTATGTGTTTTTTAGGGAGAGAAGGCAGCCTTGATGTCAAAGTGGTTAAGGGTTTTATGGGTTATTTGTTGGCTAGTTAGTGGCTGATTGGGTGTGAGGGCTGTGCGCGAAGTGTTGAATAAGGGGTCTGGCTATTAGGGTTTATTTGATGCTAGGTGGCTGCATGGAGGAGGCCGAGAGAGATAAGTGGGGTACGTGTTGGATGAAGGCTTATGCGTGAAGGGTTTTGAACTCAGAAGCTAGGGCTGCTATGTTAGGTTCATTGTCACGTTGATTTTGATTCTTGGTCGATGTGGGACTGTTGAAGGTAAGCTTGTGCATTGATTTGAGGCTGTGACGTGAGTATTGAAGGGGTGAGATTGTCGTGAATTAGGGCTACAGTGGCTTAACTTAGGGTTTATTATTTGGTGAGTTGCCGAGGGTTCATGGGAGGCAGGTGGCGTTGATGTTTTGTTTACTTAGGTCAATTAAGGTTGAGAGAGGCAATTGGCGTGAAGTGATTACGTGAGTTGGAGTGTGCCGGTCTGTGAATGGTACGTTAGTGTGGCTTTATAAATCTTTAGTTATTTGTTTACGTGTATGATCAAGGGTTGCTTTATTTGTTTGTTTTAGGTCATTTGTTGATCTTGTGAGTGTTAGCAAGGGAGATGGGAGAGGAAGAGAGGCCGTGAACTGTCAAAATTAAGGGGGATTTAGGGTTTCTTTGTGGTTTCTTTCTCACGTTGGTCATTCCATATTGATTCCAGCATAGAGCAAAGATTGGAAAGCTTATGGGAGTTCAACCATTGAACAGAGGTCGTAAAACAATGAGGGAGATGGCTTAGGAATGGTTTAGGCAATAAGAACTCAAATCATCAGCACAATGTGGGATCTCAAATCAAAACCCAATTGATCAGTGAAAAACAAAGAATACCCAAAAGCTAAAACAAACCAAATTACCAATGAATTTATTAGCAATGAAATTGAGAGGAGAAACGAAGAGCTCACTTGGTGAGAGATTGTTCACGACTTCACTGAGAGACTGATGAATCTGTGACTAGGACTTTGAGAGAGTGAAAAAGATGATCAGAGTTGAGAACAAGATGGTCCAGTGTTGAGAGACATGAGAACAAGATGGTGTGGTGCTTGTACTTTGAGAACTCGAGAGGGGGATGGCTTTGTCTATGCGTTAGGGAAATTAGGGTTCTTCTTTCTTTGATTTTTTTTACCGTGTCGGTGAGGAGTGTTTTGGTAGGGATTGTTGCCGTGTTGAGAGAGAGTGGAGTTGGATGGACGTGAGTTGTGAAGAGAGAAGACTATGTGGGTTCTTAGGGTTTCATTTGTTTTGTTAAGCCGTGAGTGAGTAGTGAGCTGCCGTGAGGGTGAAGTTGTGAGTGGTTGATCCTGAGAGGAGCCTAGGGTTTGCAATTTGAGTTATTTTTATAGTGAGAGGGTATTAGGGTTTGTGCATGGTTTTGAAAGGAAACAAATCATGTTAAAAGGTACGGATTTGATTTAATTATTTAAGGAAAGAAATTATGTAATTTAGGAGGGGATTATTTAAATTAGAATGAGATTTAATTTAAGTTTAATTTAATTTCAATTTAATTGGTTTTGATTTAATTGGTTTTAATTGGTTTTAATTTAATTTAATTTAGATTTCATTTAATTTGTTTTAATTTAATTTAATTAGTTTTAATTTATTTTAGTTTAATTTATGACATATATTTTAAATGTTTTAATTATTATTGGATGTGATTTAATGGGCTTGGGCTAAGGTTAAGTTTTAAAACGGAGGTCCAACAAGCAAACCCGAAGCTAAACAAGCGAGTTAAATCCGACCAAATGCTAATTTCCAACTTTACCATTCCAACGTCCGTTTCCCACGGCTTTCACAATCAAAGAGGTAGTGTCTCATTATCGGGACTTATATGCAAAAATGCAGTGCCTACACCAATATATGTAAATATATCCAATATATTTCCTAACATTTTTCCTCTGAATTAACTAAGCCTTGGCTTTGGCACAACAAGCTTAATGATTCCAGTTAAGCGGGACCCATTGACTTTGGAAAGCTTCGTAATCGATGTCGATGGACAAGAAGTGATCTTGACTTTGGCCAACAAATCATAACTTGGACAAGACATACGATATGGAACAAAGCCTTCATGATTCAAACACATCCGCGATGGACAAAGGTCTTGACTTTGGCCAACAAACCAGTGTCAATCTTGGATCTTGAGAGAGAATCACTCAATGGAAGGAAAACGCTTAATATTTGTTGAGGGTTTTTCGCATAATTGACAACCAATTAATTATCTTTGATTAGGTCTCATCATACACCCTTAAACATGCATTCTAAAAGCATAATAAGGCGCGATAAATAAATTAATTATGGTATGCGGATGGATATATAATACAATTTTTTCCTAGAACAAATCTCTCCCTTTCCTCTCTCCCACTAGCACAAATCTTACTTTTACCCAATTACATAACACTTCTAAAGAAACCTCATTTACATTGAGGGGAATAGGTGAGAAGAGAAATACAAATAGTCAAGGGGTAATAGGCTGGACAAGCAGGTCCAATTTAATAAATTCTAAATTTATTACAACAATTTCCAAAATTGGTCTCACCCATCGTTCGATATACATTATTCATACATCACATTCATGTATTCACACAAAGCATGTTATCAATCAATCTAATCCAATTAATTAATCTTTGATTAATGACCATCCAATGTTCAAACAACGATTTGATTTGCGCGAGTCCAACTCGTTTAAGAATAAGTACTCAAAGCACGTATTCTTGAATTATGTCGAACTACAATATTAAATCCAATTTAATTCGTATTCAATACTAATTCATATTTAATTTCAAATTAAATAATTACACTTTAAATGTGCTTTTTAGACTTGGATTCCAAATCCAATCTTAACGGGTCTCAAAGGCCCAATTAACATCCAATGTCAATTTAATTAAAGTCCAATGGGCTTTCAATTAATTTATAAGGCATGGGCTTTGGCAACCAAAGCCCAATAAGGAATCACCCTTTGCCACAAAATTAATTTTGGCCCATTAGGCCCAATTAAATTTTAAAGGCTCATTTATTATATTTGGACTTTATGGAAATGGTTTTAGGCCCAATTGGATCCAACCAATTATCTTAAACCATACTTGGCCCAACCAAGCCCATTAAGCCAAAATACAACATTATTAGCCCAATTCCAAATTAAGCCCAATTAATTAAATTCTATTATTCCAAATATCACAATCTAATTAATTAAAGCGTATAGCCATAATTAATTAGTTAAATTCATATTTCCAAAACACCAATTACACTAATTAATCATGTTTTATTATTATCAATTCATGTCCAACATAATTGAAGCAAAATCAATCCCAACATGCTCTATTTGGTCACGACAATATGGATATTTTTCATTAATTTTGATTTCAATCCAATTAAATTACAAATCAATATATCCAAGCATTTCAAACACATCCAATGGTTTAAAAAACAAAAATCACCATGACCTAGGGTAATCTTGAATTCGGCCAACCCAACAATATTGGGGAAAATTAATCCAATTAATTTTTCATCAAATTGATTATACATAACTCTAAGTTATCAATATATAAGCATATTCAAACAAACAATTTGATCAAAACATGCTCAAATCAAAAATGCCCAAATCAAGATTAAGAACCCTAAATTCAATTTCATGCTCAATTATGGCTCTGATACCATTGTTGGGTTTCTAAGGTCAAACCAAGATCAAATTAAGTAAGAAATCATGTGAATACGCAAAGTAAAGTAGTGGAAAAATATTCACTTTGATCGACTAATGGATGTAGAGAATACAAAAATCCAACCTTTTTATGTAGTTGCTCCAAGCTCCTCTCTTTGATGTATGTTGAGCTTCCAAGCTTGATTCTTGAATTCCAAACTCATGGGAAAGGTTTCCCTAACACCTTTGAATGACTCCTTGTGTGTGCTAGCACTTGAAAATTTTTGTAACAAAATTTCCTCTTTGTCCTTGCAACTCTCGGCCAAGCCAAGATTTTGGAGAGGGAGAGCAAAGTTCACGCCCCATGTGAGAAAGAGATGAGTTTTGTGATTTGTTGACTTGTTGATGATTTTCAAAAAATCAAAAGACTAATACCAAATCTTCCAAAGTTGGTAAAAGTCACTTAAGCCTTTCACACTTGTGTGTTTTACATACAATCAACCACCCACCAAATCCCATCAACTAAAAGTTGATTAAAGTGACTAGGTGATGTGACTTGTGTGAGCCCCACTTGATTCAAAATCCGAGTGGGCCAGCAAACACTCTCGGGCTTGGGTTCGTTAATTCCGAATTAACGAATTTTTGGTTGCGACGTAATTAAATCAAATTTAATTAAATAATTATGCCTAGCAAAATTACTATTCACGTCGCTAGCGAATTAATTCTAAATTAACTCGTTCGCCCAAATTTAAATCCAACTTTAATTCTGTTATGAAATCTAATTTCATTTAATAAATCGAATATATTATTTAATCGATTAATTCCGAATTAATCGTTCTCTCTCTTTTAATTGAATTTTATCCCTGATAAAATTCTCAGTAATTAATCCTAGATTAATTTTCTCTCTCTTCTAATTAATCCCAGATTAATTATGTTCGAGTCATACGTCATCGGCGAATCTTCGGGAAGCGACCCATGAGATCCATGGATATGTTGGCAGTAAATCTGGTCATCGGAATATCCGAATACGTGCGTACCTAGTACCACGTTCTTACTGATTTACAAGACATGGTTGGCTTCTAGCAAAACGTCGTGCCTTCCCAATTCTCCAGAAATATTCTTTTAAGGAATATGTGATCTATGTCAGGCGTAGTATACGTAGTATTGCGTATTGCGATCCAGTATCGAATGTCACATGCTAGGCTTGGGGTTGGAATTGTGTATGCCCCGTACGAAGCATATATCGGATCTATGATAGCTAGTCTCTATAATCGGATAAACATGACCTAGTCATATTATCTTGATGACTGCAGTACTTAAGAGTACTAGTTCCGTATCCTGCGTGATCATCATCTCCATATGACTAGAGTGATACTTCCATCTTGACATCACACCCAATACATTACGATTCTCAATATACCCAGAAGAGGCGTACACATAACCTGTTAAAGCCTCGGACGACCAAAACCAAAGTATATTGATTGTCGTAAGTATTAGCGATGCAAGTCTCAGGTTAAGACCAAATACACCTACCTTAATTCGGACTCCCATAGACACATAGTCATACTACCAATGGAATTCCGAGGGGTCTATCCAGAGCGAAGCTGTTTCCGTACCATCGGTAAACACAACCTCCTATTACACTTGCATGGGTATCATATACCCAAAAAATGAGAATTATGATGTTATGCTCCCATAACACGCACAATTGCAATACTAGTCTATTCCACATTATCGATGTCCAATCTCGATAATACTACGACTAGGGATATTTTAATGATTAAACCTTAGTGGATTAATAATGTCTCATATCTTATTAATCCGGAACTAATCATATGGACTTTTATCATTTATATATCCCGGTAATTCAATTACAAATGATAAAAGAGAAATTTCATTTGTCACATAGTTAATTTGTACAACAACATCATGTTCTGTACAAATAGTGATGCTATGGGTCATAATTGTCCAACAGAACTAGTGTTACTGGAGCATATCCCCAAGAGTAGTGAAACTAATTCGGTAACATTCAATATCAAACGAATCAAATCATATAAGATTTGAATGCTCCCACTACTCAATTCCATCAGGATGGAATCGTGGAAGAATAATATTGAATAAGAATCATATTCATTGAATAACCTTATAACTAATTGCTTTAAATTCATATGTTTGATCGTATCAAAGATCTTTGAACAGTTCAAAGACATGTAATGAATTTTAAGGACAGAGTTCTCATAAAATTTCAGATTGAATATATTTGAACAAGTCAAAAATGTTCAACCTACGTTTCATCAGAACTGATTGAAAGTACTTGATCATTTCAAGACGTTCAATATGTGTTCTTTCAGAAACACGTAACTAAGTTATGACAATTCATAAACTAAGTTACGAAGTAAAGAAAACTACCTTAAGTAATTACAATTCATTAAACTACATACATTTAATGTATCAGTTTAATAAATCTGGTGGTCCAATGACAAATCATTGATTAAACGAGATTTTAATCACTTTCATGAATACAATGTTCATTAAATGGATAAGGATGTGTGGTGTGATCTTGTATCAAACCATCATTTACCATACGGAATAAGCATATAATGCTTAAGTGATTAAACTCATAAAGTACCGTTCTAAATTATTTATTTTACCGAATAATTTTTCTTAATGTTTGTATATACGTCAATGACACTACTAGTTATATTTAAAATATATAACAAATTTTTTATAAAGAACAAGTAACTATCCAATAGTCACGAGTTCCGATATCAAATATCAAAATAATCGTTAACTAATATTTTTAAATAACTAGATGGGAGATCTGGTATCCAATACCTATAGTTGTAGTATTGTGAAAATCAATATTTTCTATACACAACTATACGCATCTCATTTCTTTAGCTTTACTATTTGCATTAAACTATTCACAACAATTGCAAATAATTGATTAGCAAATTGTGTCAGACACATTGCCTCTAAAGGTAATTAAAGCTAAGAAACGTCATTACTAGATAAACAAATACCTAATGGGGCTTTCTTAATACCAGTCAAGAATCTCGAGACATGAACTAATTCAAGTCAATTCTTACTGCATAAGAAACTATTCTCTCTAAAGTATTATATCCTAAAAGGGATATCTATCTAGATTATCTATCATGACTTAGAAACTAAGTCATTAACCATCTTGATTTTTGAAGAAAATCGGAACAACAGTTCCCGATGGTTTAGACCAATCTAATAATATTATAATCTAATAGTATCTAGAACCTATTCTAGAATAACTGCAACCAAGAGTCAAGTCAGATAACATATCAAAATATGTGTGCAGTAAATAAAAGTTCAATTCTATATAAACAATAGAATAAGGAAACAAACAAGCGGCAATTTCCATAATAATACACACTGCCTAAGTTATGGAATATTTTAAACTTAGCAGTGCCTCCCACTATTTTACGTAATACCGTAATCCCCAACGGAAAAAAGAGAATTCAATAATTAAATCGAATTCCATAATGGGAAGTGGACCCCATGAATATATTTCGACTCACAGCAGAGGCACGGTCTCGTCTACGTATATTCACAGGTAGACAACTCATTTGTCAATCACTCAATAGTGACTCCGAGGTTCCGGTCCTGGTCGTTTCTCGTTGTCGCTGCTAAGGCAGGCCCACAAGGAGACGTACCAAGGTTACACTCGTCAATGATAAACTCAAGTTACTTGCGTAACCCTGACAGCTAGGGCACGTTCAGGATTCCTCTTTCGCTTGAATTTATCTAGTATCTTATATACATCCGGCATAAATAAATCTATATCGGCTACACCCTCATAGCAGAGGCACGGTCTCAGATGTAGTCACCAAAAAATATTCATAAACCGTATTAACAAGACGAACAAAGAAACAAGTATTCCAAATACCAGTTACTTTAAAATCTTATTAAGCGGGGATATTCCATAAAGTGTCATACACTTTAAATTTAATCAAATTAAAAGAAAGCATGCCTGTATCAAGTAAAGAAAAGAACAAATATTAGATTTTAAAGGGCTAATCATATCGGGGTGTCTAGAATCAGACTCGCTCTGATACCATTTTGTAGGGGTTTTAAGGGGGAATATCGGTAACGCAGCGGAATAGCGGAAAATCAAAATTTTTCGATTTCAAAAATTTTCTCGTATCAATTAAAAAAACTTATTTATTTAATTATCCAATTATCAAATTCTGAAAAATTACACAATAAATCAAATTTCTTAGTAATTACCGAATTACCCCAAAACTTTGTAAATTGATCATTTTAGTCCAAAAGTTGTCAAATACAATTTTGGATTATTCTAAATCATTTCTAAAATTTTTTCAACACATCTAATGCATCAAAATCAGATTTCACACAAATCCCTAATTTTTTGTCTAATGCCGTGAGCCACCCAAAATTTTCAATTAATTACAATTTGGTCCCTTTAGTTCAAAACATGCCAAGATCAAATCCAATAAACCTAAAATTTTACATGCATCATATTCATACCATAATACATCACATATATGAAAAGCCCCAAATTGGAGTGGGTTATGAACCCTAATTTTTCAATTTCATCAAATTGTCCAATTTCACCAAATTTACAAAATCCAACACTTTAATCCATTCAATACTTCACCAATCTAGCCTCACCACTTTGAAATAACTCTAGAAAAATTCTAGGTCACCAAGGAGTGGCTTACCAACTCTAGAATGGCAACTTGATTTTCTAAAATCAAAGTAAAGCTTTGAAACCATTTCAAGCTTACTTACATGCATACTTCATTCATTCAAGTTCACAACAATAAACACAAACTATAAACACAACTATAAGAGTAGAGAGAACATCAAAGCAACACAAGATGATGCCAAATATGTTAGAAACAATTTCCATCTTGAAGACTTTAAAGAAATACTTACAAAACATGATTTTTCCAAGATTTTTCCTTTAGGCCTTCAAGTTTTTCTCTCAACTTCTTTTATGTTATTTTGTATCTAATGAACTCCTCAAACCCTAAAAGATGAAACAAAATAATATATACTCCCCAAAGTTTTCCTTGGCTGAAATTGGTAGTATAAATATCTGGATATTTAGTTTTTGTTTCATTTAAATTACAACTTGTCAACTTATTTTCTAAATCATTACAACTTTAATGAATTATTCAAAAGTCAACAAAAGCAACTCAAAAATATAACAATTATATTCATTTAGGTATTATGGCCGAAATTTACAAATAAAAAAGGAAAATGGATATTTCAATTTTAACAATTATAACAAATATCCAAGGAAATCAAATTCAATTTGACAACCTTTCCTTTAAGTATAAAGTCAATAATTTACACTTATAATCATTTCCTAACTTTATCATTTGGTGAGATATTTATATTTTAATTATATTAATCATTTAACAATTAATAATTAAATAATTAATTAAATATAAATATCTCAAATATATGTATTATATTACTTTAAATATCTCAAATACTTATATTAATGATATATGTCAAATACCTTTATTTGACAATTTATTAATGTGTATTTAATAATATCATATATTAAATACAAATACACATTAATTAGGAAATGACGGTTCAGCCCGTTCGCATGTATTTTTTCGTTTAACGTTTAAACGATTTATAAATAATCATCATTATTTATAAAAGTCGCCCTAGTGCTCTACGAGTATATTTCATTAGTGAGACTCTCTAGATTCAGGTATATCCGTCACAAAATCCAATTTCGTGTCCATAATTTACCCACCTGTAAATTATGACGACCACGGATAAACTAGCTGAATCATACAGGCCGAGGTCATTGCATACGTATAATCCCTCCGTCACAGGTATCCGGATAATCCCAGAGATATAGATGTAAACGTCAAATCTCTATAGGTATTATCCCGTCGACGTTTCTATTAGCAATCTATAAATAACATTCGAAACTCACTGCCGAAGTATACTATGGCCATAAATTTAACTGATTGCTAATCACATTTGGACTACCTATGCTCTGTACACAGAACTGACGGATTCTATCTTGATACACACAGGATATCCTGAGGATCGGTCCACACCCAACGAACAGGCGGAGGTCTGATCTAAATAGATCGGTGACGTGACTGCCATCTAAGTGCGGAGGATGTCTCATACATCCACAGTGGTATCTCAAGTAGAATGACCATTATGCTACTCAACCCGAGAAGATTCTTATTGACGTTGGTGTACCATCCATTAAGAATCTTCGGTGAGTCGTTCAATGTTTATCCATTATAAACACCTACACGTCTATACGAGTCTCCCTAGACTCATGGTTCATTGGGATAAACCATCGGACCAAGTCTCGATATACGACATGTACTGGTCTCAACGGATTTGACTAACCGACCCGTGTTAGTGAATCTTGACCAGGAACTATATTTGATAATATACATTTAGCAGTGACACTTCCCAATGTCAATTACAAACTACCTTTGTAACTGTGTACTGCATAATATATTATCGGGCCTTTGTCTAATATATACATATCACTAAACCATATTTAGTTTCAATCTAATCGTAATCAGATCGAATACGTATATAAAAACAAGAGGTGCAACCATAAATAAGTGATATTATGGAAAAGGGGATGTTCGTATTCATGAATCAGACATAAATACGGTCCGGATTGGCGCTCTGAGCACTAACCACAACAGCTAGACGCAGAGAAATGAACGGATATCTAGAGGATCTTTAAGAAGAAATTCACCACGCCCTCTCTCACTCTCACTCTCGGTGAGGTCTCCCTCTAAATCTCAGTGAGTCTCTCGGTCCTCGCCCTCTGTCTCACACTCTCACGAAGAAGCCAGGTAATATGTTGCTGTAATGGGTTTTGATTTTAAGGGCTCGTGAATTGGGAATATTTAGGGTTTTGATTAGGTCATTGAAGAGTAATGGGTTTTGATTTTCAATTCTCGGTTTGTATTAGGTAATTGAAGAGTAATGGGTTTTGATTTTCAATTCTGGGTTTGTATTGGGAATATCAGTAATGTGTTTCATACTTCACCATGCAACTTTGACCTTAGTGAGAATAAACAATTGTGTTTCGGTAACTAAAAGGTTCTAAGTGTTTGATGTATCGCATACAACCATTTCAACAATAGAGCAAGTAATTAGATGTATAACTAAAACACTGTATGAAGCTAGACGCAGAGAAATGAACGGATATCTAGAGGATCTTTAAGAAGAAATTCTCGCTGTGCTTCTAACATTCTCATTAATTTTATGAAATAACGAGAGTCAGTTGAAAGGAGGTAGCTACCTCCAGCGCCTATTTTTCACAAATAGGTGAGATTCTTGCCATGCTCCTAACATTCTCATTAGTTTCAGGAAATAAATAGAGTCAGTTGAAATGAGGTAGCTACCTCTTGCACAAAGAGCAACAGCTTCTTTTATAAATAGATGTGCTTCTACCTCAAGTCAGATCATAAATTGCAACAAAAGGCATCAGCTTTCCGGATATCCAGGTAAGATAGCAAACTCTTCTAAAGTACCTGCTTTCTCACCTTTCAACCAGTACTTGAGTAATCTGCATTAACAGATGAAATGAATATTGATAAGGAAAAGTAAATCAAAGGTTGTGATTTCTGAATTATTCAATATGACTACTATCATTCTTATAAAAAGACATTGATAGCGATTTCTATGAGGAGCCGAAATTTTTTTACTATGAATAATTATCAAACTAAATAAGGAAAACAATTAACACAAAAGTGCAAACAAACAAACAAAAAAGAAAATGTAATGAAGTTTTGGAAGACCAAGTCACATTTTTCTCCTAGTATTTTTGAACAATTCACAATTTACAAAACCAAAAATTAAAATTGGACCTAGATTTTGTGTTCAATTGAGATTTATGGTAAATTTTTTTAATAAATCGCGATTGATAGTTATTAGATAAAAAATTATAAATAATCGAATTTTAATCATCCATTATTATATACATATGCGTGATAAAATTTTTTTATAAAAGATGCGTACAAAAAAAATTGGATCCAAATTGAAATTCATTAAAATGACATTTACCTACCCAAATAAACAATTCAGAAATCAACAATTTAACTCATATTAATCCTGTCACTCTCCTTCTTAATTAATATACATTGGATTGTTCCATTTTATATCCTTCCTCAAAATCAATATCATCATCTTCTTCATCAACATCTGCAGTTACCTCTTTAATCCTCCTCATTAACCCATCCTTAAGCCAATCCACAACTTCAATCATCGTCGGTCGGTTCTCCGGATTGCTATCTGTGCACCGCAAGGCGATCAACACCATCGCTTTAAGCTGATAACGTTTAAATTTACCCTTCAATCTAGGGTCAGCAATATGTTCAAATGCACCCTTTTGGACATATGGTGTGACCCATTGCACAATATCACGTTTCACTCCACTGGGCAGTTTTTCTAGTGGTTTTTTTGCACTAATTAATTCTAAAAGCAAAACCCCAAAACTATAAACATCACAACTATCTGAAACTTTGCCCCACATAGCATATTCTGGAGCCAAATATCCAAGAGTACCCTTTACTCTAGTAGTCAAATGAGTGACACCATCTGGTATCAGCTTTGCAAATCCAAAATCAGCTACTTTTGCTTCAAATTCTGTATCTAAGAGTACATTACTTGCCTTTATATCTCTGTGTATTATATGAGGATTCGCCTCATGGTGCAAGTACCTTCACACAAAAAAATACGGACACGCTAAGCATGGTGTAACATGGATAAATATAGCAGTCAAATTCAGAGCC
This sequence comes from Zanthoxylum bungeanum, assembly GCA_019454045.1. NCBI lineage: Eukaryota > Viridiplantae > Streptophyta > Magnoliopsida > Sapindales > Rutaceae > Zanthoxylum > Zanthoxylum bungeanum. The sequence goes on along the minus strand of SKCR01044528.1, from coordinate 111,721 downwards.
GGTTAAGATGTTTGGATGGTCCTAGACGAGTTTATGAAAATATTTAATATCCTAATTTTTTTATTTCTTTTTCGCTCATGTTTGTCTTCATGTTTTGGTTTTGGTTACTAAAATAGAAATAATTAAGGTTAGTTAAATATATGAGATAGGTTGGCTAATTCTTTTTCTTTTCTTTTTCTAAAACAAAAAAAAAAAAGAAATAATTAAATTTAGAGCCGACTTTGCAGTTTATGGGGTTTAACTCATATACTGAAAAGCTAAAGAGAGTTACTTACGCGATACCCTCAGCAGAGCCGATGGCTATGCTGACACGGCGAGGCCAATCAAGTAAGCAATCCGGGGCAAGGTGGCCATGCAAATGAGTGATCAAACTGTGATTAGGCATGTAATCATAAACTATAAGGCGTTCATCGCCACCGGCGTAAAATCCCCTTAATCCCAATAAATTCTTGTGCCTCACTCTCCCCAGTATCTCCACTTCTACTGCAAATTCCATCTCTGCCTTTGCACTCATCGCCTTCAATCTTTTCACTGCTATCTGAAAAATTATATATTCACTCAATTATGTTATTTATTAATTAAATAGATAAATGAAGATAAGACGTGATTAATTACCTCGTTGCCTTTACTTGTACTACCCCAATAAACACTTCCAAATCCTCCCTCGCCGATTTTATTATCGTTATGAAAGTTGTTTGTTGCATGAAGAAGCTCCTTCAGCGAGAATATTTCCCATGGATGATCCCTGCTAGGTTTGCATGTACTGTAAAAATAATTAAAATTCTTGTCAAAAATGTAATGAGTGAACTTTTTGTCAAAGAGTGAAAAAAAATTGAAAACACACCTGATCGTCTCCTGTTTCTTTTCGAACAAGCAACAAAAGCACGAGAATTTCCAAACCATTTTTTGTTTTTTTGGAAGAACACAGTAGTTCGATTAGGCAAGAAGAAAGCAAATATTTCGATAATTTTGAAGCAAAAAATTGAAGTGTTATGGTGAAGACAAAATGCATTATAATGATGGTATAAAAAACAAAATGAGCGAGTTCTAATATCCCTTCAAATAAAAAAAAATAATAATTCTAAAATAAAATGGTGTGTAAAATTCTAAAATACAAACTATCGTATCACATCACCTATACAATAATCTAAACATTTTATCATGAGTTTTAAAATATAAAAAATTATTAAATAAATAAAAATCACATTTAATAACATTTTTTAGTTACAATTGGGTTTCAATCCTCTTAGTTTTCATGATCAATTTATAAAGTTCCTTATATATATATCATATAATTATTAATTGATAGTACACTTTTTTTTTTTGTTTTTTTTTTTTTTTTTTTTTGGAAACGATGGAAACCCCGCCACCAAACCACCCATTCTGGGCCGCGGCGCAGGTAAACCACCGGCTATCCCAGGCTCTTACAAGAAGTGCACTCCCTGGATTCGAACCAAAACCTCAAAGTGAGATCCTGGACCCAGAACCTCAAAGTGAGATCCTGTATTACACAAATAATTACTCCTTTATAGCTCATGTACTTTTCCCTTGTTGGCATTTGCCGAGTGCCTTCCCATTGGTAATGTCATTCTTTATGTTTCTATTGGATCATTCTTTGGTATTATTTTAATAAAAAATGATAGACATACAAACATTTTTATTTATAATAAATACACCTCTCTCACTGTAACGATCACTGTAGCTACGATGAGAGGAGTGTATTTATTTTTTATAAAAGTATTTGTGGGGTATCACTTCTTTATTTTAATTAGTTGCTAGCATGGTCATTTTCATTTTATATAATAAGTAGAATTGAAAGTGACACCATCGACTTTTAAGTTCAACCATCAATCTGGACAGTTCATATGATTGTCCAAGCTCTATGATGCAATGATCGTAAGCATATATGATATTTATTTATTTTAAATAAAAGGTTTGAAACAGCTGGAAAATGTCAATTATCGTGGGGCAATTTGCTGTACGCAATAAACTCAAATTGGAATAATTCTTTAAGAGACGACAGAAAATAGAAATAATTAAGAGAGGAATCATTCATAAACTTAAAATATTGGTGGATTGCAAATGAAATTAAAAACTCACGGTTACCAATAGTCGATAGAGTAATAGATAGACTACACATTCAAATGCACAATTTGCGGATGGCGTGAGCTGCAATGGTGCTATGGTAAATTACTATGGGAAGAAAATGCCGGCAGCTATGTACACTTTCAATCTTGTAATTATTCTTTCACCAAAAAAGTAAGTTAATTCTTTTTTCTTATTAACACTGATATTCATCATCATAGATGTCTCCATCCAAAATTGGAATCAATGACATTTACGTAAATAATATAAAATAAAATTGATTCAAAAACAGTCAAATAGTCCAAAACTAAAAAATTCGAAACATATTCCGGGGACATTAAAACATAAATAAAATAACTTCATGTAGAAAATTTAAAATCATCAGTAATGTAGACAATGTAAATATATAAAAAATAAAATCTCATTTTCGCATGAATATCTAATATTAATTTAATAAAATAATAAAAACAACAATGGTCATCTACACAGCATTATAATAAATAGTTTAATATTATAAGATTAATGTACACATGATTGAATTAAAAATAAATAACATTTCAACATGCATTATCTAATAGTTCCATACTAATAATTAAAATATAATCAAGTCCGATAATCATCTACGAAAAGAGTCAATGCATATTTAAAGTCCTCGAGGAATCAACTACACTCCTTACTTTTCAAGTTACTCCAAGTTAAACCTGAATGATAGATAAAATAACTTAAAGGGTGAGCAAATCACACGCTTAGTAGGGATTAAATAACTCACCTTAATTGATTTTATAAAAATCATGCATGGTTAGTGTTAGAGTTTATGACATAAAATCAGTTATGGATATTATGGTTTAAGGCATAATGTTTGTAATACAAATTATTTATTAAAAAAGATATTTGTATCTATACATTATTACATCCATATTTTATGTGTATGTCCAAGATATTATGTCAGATGAATATCGTTAATCTTAAAGTCATGTGTGATTATGAGAATCAAAGATATTTATATATGTCTTAAATAAGTTCTTGGTATAATATAATTATTATACATGACTATAATATATCACTCGACCAATATTGTTGTGTGTCGCCTAAATTGACATATGATGTTAATAGAATGGATGATGAGTCTCATATCATAAGGACACAAATAATAGATGTTCCATTAGTATAATGAATATCAACACAACCACAGAAGCGTAAGATCACATGATAATATTATCTAAGGTCATTGATCTTCGAAATAATACATCAATGTCCTCATATCCTCTGACTTGAGATCATATGATGACTTGTGCGATAGTACTCCTAGTTCATTAGTATATCCTCATTCGACTTTCCACGTCCTTTGAATAAATGCTAGATGGCCTTGGGCGATTGACATACAAAGTCACGTATGCTTCAAGATTGGATCCGATAACTTTGATAATAAAAGCTAGATTTGTTTTAAGGAAACTCAAAGTTGTGGATATAAATCTTTGGCCAAAGCAGTTGATATCTTAGGGATATCAAATCCACAAAATAGAGTTTAAAGATATATCGGATATAAAGATTTGGCCATATCATGATCCCAGATTCGATAAGAAATATAAATATTGGAAGGAATGAGATGACATGCTCGAAGTGCATTCTAACAGGTTCATATGTTTTCCCACTTCATTCATCGACTAGGGCTCATGGCTTGCTGCTAGGCGATTACACATGGCCTGTGAAATATCATTGAGATGAAATATTAAAGAGTTAATATTATTTCACTACTACTCGATAATGAACTTAGGACGGTCGAACAATATAGTTCTCGTCTATTTTGACGTTTCCTAATTGGATTAGGATAATCGGGATATTTATTAATATGATTAATAAATTCAAAATAAAAAAAATAGATTTTATTGTTTAAATAAATATTTGATATTTATATTAAATAATTAAATTCAATTCAATTCAATGTAAATTCAATTAATTGTTAATAAATTAATTAATAGTTAATTAAGTATTGGGTCAAAATAATATATAATCTATTCGACTTTATTTAGTGGGATAGCACCCAAATTAATTAGAGTCCTAATTAAGATTAAATAGAGAAGTCTTTATTTATCTAGGATTCCTAATTTGATTAAGTATCATAATTTATTTTGGAAAGAACCTTTAAGATACCTAATTTAATTTGGAAAGATCTTGGAGTGTCCTTATTGTATTGGGATACAACAAAGCAATCCCACCCTATAAATAATGGGTGAAATTCGACCAAGAGGAATAACTACTCCTCTTGGCCGAAACTTGTGAAGTATTTTTCCACTCTTGTTTATTCCAAGTTGTTCGAATAAAGTTTGTCTCTTGGAGATCCAATCTAAGACTTCAACATCCAGAAAAGAAAATGAGTTTTTCTTTTGTTCTCAAAAGTGGGAGTAATTTATTCGTATAGGAGTGCTAGTGTGCCAACTAGAGGTGCGCTTAGTGCACTACTGCAAGGGAAAAATCAAGGAGGATGTTGAAAAGGCTCAAGACAAATAATAAACACATCAATGTATGTTTTATTATTAGTAAATATTATTTATATTGATAAATAAAATTTATTACATGCATGTTAAAATTAATAGAGATTAATTTAATAGTATATTTGTTTACATCAACAACGGCATAACCACGATCCTTAAAATAGTTTTAGAAGAATTCCAGTCACATAGATGCTTCCACGCTAACCTCAAACTCTTACAGTTAGTTAATACATGGATATATGTATGTCTAATAAAAATAAATATCAGTGATGCGAAAACTATGAGAAACATTATAATTTATACACACACACAAATATAATTAAAATATGCATCATCAACAATAATTAATCATTTTAAAGAAAACCACATGAATTAAATGCCACATAGAGCCACATAAACATGTGCCACAATGGGGCCACATGACAAATTCCATAACGGGACAACAATAAGAAAGTGTCACAATAGAGTAACAATAAATGACCCTGCACAGGTAAGGACTTATACCCAGGGCACGTCATCATTGTCCAAATAGCACCACTCATGGCCGTGTAATAATTTCCACAATGGGATAATCAGGGTCTATAAGGTATGCCACAACGGGGCACACAAATAAATATTATTACAGGGTAATATAATATCATAATGTGCACCATAACAGATCTCCACATATAATAATTTTACATATATTCAATTTTAATTTTTATTACCAATTCAGGTCTGTTCCATTTTAAATTTGTACTACCATACAATTATTTATAAAAATAAAATAAATAAATAAATCCATAATGGTCGTGTCGTGTCGCATGGTGACAACCTCACATTCTATAAATACATGACTAATAAATAAATAAAAAGCACAATTAAGGTGTGAAACCAAACCCCTATCGTAAATAAGACATTTGAAATGAAAAATTGATCTCACAATAGTGCTCAGACATCTATTATATTCTGTTGATTACACTGCTACAAAACTCTCCTCGGGTCCACCCAACACGCCTTACGAGGCACACAAGTCCCACTGACCGATGACCATCAAATGACCACTTAAAAACAACATCTCGAAATTGAAATGTAAAACAATCTTAACTAAATATCTCATATTTTTTAACAAAAATTTGACACATTACCGTTTAAAACACGGACATCCCATTTACAATTCAATACCATAATTATACCCATTCAGGGACTATAATAATAATCATCATATTCAACACTTCAGACCTAACTTATAGTCATATGCGTATATAATTTAAAATCGTGACTAAGATTGGTAATTGAATTTTTACTTAAATTTGCGTGCACCCAGGTTTGGAATGTTTTCTAGTAATTATAAGGTCACTGTTGGATTTCTCTCAGTGAAATGAGGCCAACGGATGTCTCCGAGTGTCAAAATGATGTATGGAACTCTAAAAAACACGGTTTAACAGAAATTGACTTTTGACCACTACGGTAAATGTTAATCAACATCGTACAACGTGGTCAATAGTGACTTTTCTGACGGTTGGGTAGATTTGGACAACATGATTTTATAGATTTCGATGTCTTGAACTAAATGTTGGCCTCTGTTTCTCCATCTACACTCCGAACGTCCAAAATTACTAAAAAAAAAAGAAAATAATGTCCTTCCAAACGTGGTTTTATCGGAAAATGGCCACCTCTGGCAATAATATTACAGCCAGAGTACTCACTACAAGAAAATGGACCTTTAGGGTCCAAACATTTAGCGTCGATATTATATTCGACGCTAATAATTACTTTTAGCGTCGATTTGGATATTTGACATAAAATAGTACACTTTTAGCGTCGAAATAATTTTTCGACATATAAGGGTAAACGTTTAGCGTCGTATTTGATATACGACGCTAAAAGTTATAATTTTAGGATCGAATATATGTCAACGCTAAAGGTTTTTGACAATTTCACTGACATTCCCTTACCTTTGACATCGAAAAAAGTTTCGACACTAAAATTACAACTTTCACCGTCGAATAAAAGAAATTTGACGCTAAAAAATGTGCCATATAACATCAATGTTATGTCGACACTAAAGGTTATGACAATGCCACCGACAATCCCTTTACCTTTAGCGTCAAAGTTTAATTTTGAGGCTAAATGGTAAGTTTTTAACGTCGAATTACGTTAATTCGATGCTAAAACTATATTAAAATACATAAGCACCAACACTTCTTCCCCCATCTGCTCTTTCTTTCCTCTGTAATTTTAGGCTCTCCTCTGCAGGTTTACTCACAACTCTCTTACAACTTTTCAACAAAACTCTAATTTTTCATAATGTAAATTTTTTTTCATCTCTCTTTGTTATTTTTCCTATATTTGAATCAGTACTCTCACTTAATTAATTTAAGTTTAATCTTTATAAAAAGTTATGGTTTTAATTTTTTTATAATTATGTTTATTATATAAATTGTGGTAGTGGTTTATGATGCATATATGTAGATTAGTTAATTAACTAAATATATTTTATTTTGTAACTAATTAATTAATTAACTAAATATATATGCGTATGCTTAAATAAATAATTAATGAATTGGTGATGTTTATGAGTGTAATATGATGTCTAATAATTATATTTTTATATGTAGATATTTGGCTGAAATGGATAGAAATTGGATGAGCTCGGTGGATAGATTGAGTGTTGAATATCGTAATGGAGTGTATGAGTTCATGGAATCAGCAAAGCAACACATTGATGCAGAAAGTCGTACTCGGTGTCCATGTACAAATTATTTGAATAGGAAAAAGAAACGGTTAGATGAAGTTCATAATCATTTATACATGCCGGGAATATCACCAACTTACCGTACGTGGATTTATCATGGTGAGCAGTATAATTCTTAATCACGGTTTTTTGATTCCGATGAAGGGAGTAGTAGTTACAATCAACCTGAAAACAATGAGATAACTAATACTTTGCATTACTTAAAAGGTCCACAAGTTGTTCATAGTGTTGGCGGTGACATACCAGTGTTAGGTGGAAATGATCAAAATTTATTTAGTGAACTACTTGATGAGGCAAAAAAATACCATTTGAAGGTGATGTGATGTCGATCTTGAATTTCATTGTGAAATTATTACACATTAAAGTGATGAACAAAATAACCAACAAAAGTATTGATATGATGCTAGACTTACTGAGGTAAATATTACCGGTTGGAAGTGAATTGCCTAAGTCATATTACGAGGCAAAAAAATATTGCGTGATCTGGGAATGAGGTATGAATCCATTGATGCTTGTAAGTATGACTGTGTATTATATCGTGCCGAGTATGAATCACTTGAATATTATCCGATCTGTGGTGAAAGTCGGTACAAAATCCGTGGTATTGGGAAGAAAATGCGTGAGAAGATATAACGATATTTCCTATTAACGCCCAGGCTGCAGAGGTTGTTCATGTCATGACACACAACGACTAACATGAAGTGGCATCATGAAAAGAAGATTTTTATGGAGAGCATACTCAGGCATTTTGCGGGTGGAACCGAGTGGAAGGAATTTGATGACATGTACCCCCATTTCGTTGAGGACCCCTGTAATGTTAGGTTAGGTCTCGCCTCCAATGGTTTTAACCCGTTTGGGAATATGTACAACTTTTACAACATGTGGCCCGTTATTGTTATTCCATATAACTTACCTCCATGGAAATGTATGAAGGATTCATTCATATTTATGTCATTGTTTATCCCTGGTCCATGTTCCCCTGGTAAAGATATGAATATTTAATTGAGACCATTAATCGAGGAGTTACAGACATTATGGAATGTGGGTGTGCATACCTATGATGCAGCTTCTCAGCAGTATTTTTAGATGCATGCCGCATTATTATGGATCATTAATGATTTTCCAACTTATGATTAATATTCTGGATGGAGCACTAAGGGATACATGGCATGTCCATTTTGTGTGGGTCAAACACCTTCGCAACGATTACAGAATAAAATAGGATACACTTGGCACATAATATTTCTTGAGTTGAGTCATCATTGGCGGAGAAGTAAATTATTTAACGGTCAATAAGAACCTCAAAAAAATGCCCAGTCCATTGTCTGGATTTGATATACTTTGCCAACATCAACATCTCAGAGACAGTACATCGGGGAAACATCATAATAATAAAGATAAAAATTGAAAATGTCAACCTGAAGAGTTAAATTGGACGGGAAATAGTATTTTCTTTAAGTTAGAGTATTGGGGAAGTCTGAGTCTGCGACATAATTTGGATGTAATGTATATATAAAAAACATATGCGAGAGTTTATTAGGCACACTGTTCAACATTCCGGTTAAGACAAAGACACCGTAAATACTAGATTAGACCTACAAGATCTTAGAATTCGCAGTGAATTGCATTTACAGGTCACTCCTCGAGGTCTTATTAAGCCATCTGCTAGTTACATGCTAACTCAATCAGAGAGAAAATCATTTTGTGATTGGCTGAAAATAGTTAAATTTCCTGATGATTATGCATTGAATATTGGACGTTGGGTCAGGGATGATATGATAATTGGGTTAAAGAGTCAGGACTGTCGTGTGCTTCTTGAGATTCTCCTTCCTGTTGGCATTCGACCTTATCTGCCGTCAAATATATGCAACGTCGTACTTGATCTATGTGGCTTTTTTAAACAATTGTGTCAAAGGGCATTAATCACACTGTTATTTACGAACTTGAGCCAGGAATCGTGATAATCCTATGCAAGCTGGAGTGAATATGACCACCCTTTTTTTTTTAATGTGATGGTACATCTGGCCGTGCATTGTCATCCGAAGCTAGAATGAGAGGTCTTGTCCATTAAGATGGATGTACCCCATTGAGAGGTAATATTAAATTTTAAATATTACATTTTCAAATTTGATTTTACATTAAAATTATTAATAATGAAAATTTATTGTAATAACTATAGGGCTTTGGGATATTACAAATAATATGTGAAAAACAAAGCACGGCCTGAATGGTCAATATCAGAGGTGGTCTTAATCAGTGAGGCAATATATTTTGTTCAATGTACATGCAGAATATTGAAACTCATTTTAATCATCGGCCTAGAAACTATGATGGATATGACAGTAATCAACAAGATAACATGGTGTTCCACCAAAATTGTAGACCATTTGGGACATTAGGTGTCAAATTGCTAACAATTGAGAAAGCTCAATGTGGCATTGATTTATATTGAGTAATTGTGATGAAGTGCAACCGTACTGTAGGCACTGCATTTTTGCATGAAGCCCAATAATGAGCCTCGTATGGAGGCACTACCTGATAAGTCGCGGAAGTCGCGATAAACGAATGCCGGAAGGGAAAACTCTAAAATTAATACCTCATCGGATTTGAACTCACTAACTAGCCTCGGGTTCGCTTAGTCAATTTTTATTTTAAACCTTAGTCTCGGCCCAAAACCCCTGCAATCCATGAAAACCCATTTATCCTCAAAATACAAGCCCACACATCAACACTACACCAAGCCCATATAACCCATCCACAAAGCCCACATGCCCAAGCCTTCCCAAATAGTAAAACCCCATGCAAAACGCATGTGCCAAATCCATTCAAATCACCTTCCAAATTATCAAAGATTGAAAATCCCTCAAACATGGAAAGAAAATCAAGGCATAATAAAGGGGAGGGGCAGCACACACACAAAGAATAACAATAAACCCTAGCAAGCACAACCAAAAACCCTAGCAACCACAACTATAAAAAGACAACCAAACCGAACCCTAGTCTCTCCCTTTTTCACACACATTAACGGCCACTTGAAAACAAAAACCCTAGCTCTCTCCTCCCTCATTCAACACACGCACACACACACACGTCTCCTCTCTCATCTCTCTTTTTCATAAAGCACAAACCATCAACCGACAACACCCTTCACCATTCACACTCTCTCAAGAACCACAAGCAACCCACTGACCGAAACAACACAAATCAAAGCTAACGACAACACATATCACTCGCCAAAACAAAACAGCCCCACTGAACCAAACATAAACCGCTCAATTCAGCAGCCCTCATCGAATACATCGTGAAACCAAGCCAAAATAGACATAAACAACCGTGAAAACACAGCCCTGCATATCCCCGAAAACAGTCCCCAAACCAGCCCTCCATATCCCTGAAAATCGTCCCTTAAAATAGCCCATGAACCACAAAAAAAAACAGTAGCCTAAAACCCCTAAAACAGTCCCAAAATAAACAGCAAACATCAGCCAAAAAATAGTGAACCAGAAACAGCGAAACATTGAGCAGAAACTGTGAAACAGCAAATCAACACTCCTTCCGGTGACGTCCCAATGCATTCCCGAGAAGCGAATTGAAAGGTAAGACTTGAGAGCACCCTTTACTATATTTATTTTGTTGTTCTGGATGCGGCATGCTTGGTTGGACGTGAAATACGTCCAGCCGGGCATGCGAGGTTCTATACTAAAAACGGCCAAATCTTTTGGTCGCATCTTTTTTTTTTTCATTTCGTTATTTATCTATTATAGTTATTTTGATGTTCTGGACGCGGCATGCTTGGTTGGACGTGAAATACGTCCAGCCGGGCATGCGAGGTCCTATATTAAAAATGGCCAAAATCTTTTGGTCGTATCTCTATTCTTTTATTTTGCTATTTATCTTTCTTCTCCATTTACTGTTATTTATTTTTCCGCACTTAGTTTCATATTTATTTTATTATTCCGCACTTACTTTATCGTTCATCTTTATTTATTACTTCGCATTTACTTTATTGTTCACGTTTATTTATTGTTTCGCATTCATTTTGTTATTTATCTTTATTTATTTTTCCGCACTTTGTTTCGTATTTATTTTATTATTCTGCACTTACTTTATCGTTCATCTTTATTTATTACTTCGCATTTACTTTATTGTTCACGTTTATTTATCGTTTCGCATTCATTTTGTTATTTATCTTTATTTATTTTTCCGCATTTAGTTTCGCTATTCATCTTCTTTATTATTTATCTTATTTTATCATTCTGCTTTTACTCTTGTTTATACTTTGTTATGTCACTTCACATTTACTTTCATGTCTGCTTGCATTGTGTTAATAATTGTCTGTTATCCCTTGCGGTATATCGGATGGAAACCCAGACATAAATTCTGTAACCTAATCCGAATGGACGGTAGTGCGGTCTGTACTTGGGATACAACTCTACGTACCGCTCAGGAACATTTATATATGCGTATTTATGTTATTATTAATGTTGTTTTTGCATGCACAATCGAACACGTTTCCGAACGCTACACGAATGCATGCATTCTGCCTCACTCCATTCGAACGTATTTTCTAACGCTACTCGAACCCATGTATTCTGCCTCACTCCGTTCGAACGTGTTTTCGAACGCTACTCGAACGCATGCATTCTACCTCACTACGTTCGAACGCGTTTCCGAACGCCACACGAACGCACACACACTGGACAAATTATTTCCTAACGTTTTATGCCTTTTGACCTCTTTAGTTATTTATTTTGCATTATGCATTTAATTATTTGCATTTATTATTAACGTCTTTTTACTGTTATTTATATTATCATGTTTCTCTATTTAATCTGCTTTTGGGAATTATGTATTTGCTTTCATTTATATTCATGTTTATGGGTGTGCAAATTTATGTATTTATTCTAATTATCTCGGATGTGCTACATGGGACTTGGTTATATCATTTGGTGAACCCGTGCATTATACTGGCATAAGTAAGGGATCATTCAGAACCCAACAGTTTGAGGTCTTCCCTTGCGAGGGGTGAGTGCGGCCTTAAATCATTTCCCAGTTCATGCTGGGTGGCGACTCCTTTATTCTCCGGTTTAGCCCCCGCGGGCTACTCCGTACTCTCTACGGACTGCGAGCCCAACAATATCGTGGTCGCTCCTACAGATTGGCGACTCCACTCGGGAGATAGAATCGGCCCCGAAACAATGCCTTGTAGTGTCCGTGACTTTGGTTTTGGTTACCCAAGTCTCATATATTTTGCATACCCTTTTCACCCCGATGGAGTCATGTATCGTGAAGTCATTTTCACTCAAGGTGGCGGATCGTTATGTGATGATCATCACTCGTTGGCACGTACCTTAGGGTATAAAAAAGGTGTGTTCACTTGGTCGCTCGAACCTTTGAGTGGGAAGACCTAGTTGTGAGCAACCCTTCGCCGGCAGGAGCCTTTATCCATACCCTTGTTAGCCCACATATAAACCATAGTTATATGAGTAGGGGTTTTATGGCGAAAATCCGGTAATGCAGCAGAATCTCGGAAAATCAAAATTTTCCGATTTCAAAATTTTTCTTGGATCAATTAAATAAAATTATTTATTTAATTTTCCAATTATCAAATTCTGAAAAATTACGCAAGAAATCAAATTTATTGGTAATTACCGAATTACCCCACAACTTTGCAAATTGATCATTTTAGTCCTAAAATTGTCAAATACAATTTTGGATGATTCTAAATCATTTCTAAAATGATTTCCAACATATCCAATACATCAAAATCATATTGCAACAAAATCCCAAACTTTTGTCAAATTGCCGAACACACCCATATTTTTTGGTTATTTGCAATTTAGTCCTTTTATGTTCAAAATATGTCAAGATCAAATCCAATCAACCCAAAAATTTATATGCATCATATAAACTCCATAATACATCACATATATGAAAGGACCCAAATTTGGAAGGGCTTAAGAGCCCTAATTTTACAATTTCATCAAATTGACCAATATTACCAAATCTTTAAAATCCAACACTTTAATCATTTCTTTACCACACAAAATAAGTCTCACCACTTTGAAATAACTCTAGAACAATTCTAGATCACCAAGGAGTGGCTCAACAACTCTAGAATGGAAACAAGATTATCAAATAATCAAAAGTAAGCCTTTGAAACCATTTCAAGCTTATTTACATGCATACATCTTTAATCCAAGTTCATAATCAATTAAAACACAAACTATATGTAAAGAGACAACATCAAAGCAACACAATGAAGCTAAGCATGTTAAAAATATTTTTCATGTTGGAAGATTTGAAAGAAAACTTACAAATGCTAAAGATTTCCAAGCTTTTTTTCTTTTCTCCAAACTTTTCTCTCAATTACTTTTGTGCTTGTTTTTAGACTTATGAAACCCTTTAACCTAATGAAATGAAACAAAAAAATATATACCTCCTCCAATTTTCCCTTGGCCGAATTTGGTAGTAGAAAATATCTAGATATTAATTTTTTGTTTCATTTAATTGCCTTATCAACTTGCAAGCTTTATCATAATAACTTTAATGAATATTCAACAAGTCAACAATAGCAACTAAAAGCATTTCCATAAATATCATAACTTAGGATATTTATATTTTTAATTAATTTAATTATTTAACAATTAAATAATTAAATAATTATTTAAATACAAATATTTTAAATATATGTATTATATTTACATTAAATATCAAATACATATATATTTATGATATTTGTCAAATATCTCAATTCGACAATTAATTAATGTGTATTTGATAAAATCTATCATTAAATGCAAATACACAAAAATTAGGAAATGACTATTAGGTCCATTCGCATGTATTTTTCGTTTAACCTTTAAACGACTTATAAATAATCAGTATTATTCATAAATATTGCTCTAGTGCTCTACGAGTATATTTCATTAGTAAGACTCTAGATTCAAGCATATCCATCACGAAATTTAATTTCGTGTCCATAATTTACCCACCCGTAAATTATGACGAGCACGGATAAACTCGCTGAATCATACAGGTCGAGGTCATGGCATATGTATAATTCCTCCATCACAAGTATCCGAATATATCCCAGAGATATAGATGTAAACGTAAAATCTCTATAGGGACAATCTCATCGACGTCTCTATTAGCAATCTAAAAAAGAACACTTAGAACTGACTTCTAAAGTGTACCACGAGCCCATGGTTTTTATCTGATTGCTAATCATATATAGACTACCTATGCTCTGTACACAGAACTGGCAGATCCTATCTCGACACACATAGGACACCCTGAGGATCTATCCACTCCCAACGTGTTGGACAATTATGACCCATAGCATCACTATTTGTACAGAACATGGTGTTGTTGTACAAATTAACTATGTGACAAATGAAATTGCTATTTTATCATTTGTAATTAGATTACCGAGATATATAAATGATAAAAGTCCATATGATTAGTTCCAGATTAATAAGATATGAGACAATATTAATCCACTAAGGTTTAATCATTAAATATCCCTAGTCGTAGTATTATCGAGACTGGACATCGATAATGCAGAATAGACTAGTATTGTACTTGTGCGCGTTGTGGGAGCATAACGGCATAGTTCTCATATATTTAAGTATTGGATACTTATGCAAGTGTAATAGGAGGTTGTGTTTACCGATGGTACGGAAACAGCTTCGCTCTGGATAGACCCCTCGGAATTCCATTGGTAGTATGACTATGTGTCTATGGAAGTCCGAATCAGGGTAGGTGTATTTGGTCTTAACCTGAGACTTGCATCGCTAATACTTGCGACAATCAGTATACTTTGGTTTTGGTCATCCAGGGCTTTAACAGGTTTTGTGTACGCCTCTTCTGGGTATACTGAGAATCGTAGTGTATTGGGTGTGATGTCAAGATGGAAGTATCACTCCAGTCATATGGAGATGATGATCACGTAGGATACGGAACTAGTACTTTTTAGTACTGCAGTCATCGGGATAATATGACTAGGTCATGATTATCCGATTATAGAGACTAGTTACCAGAGATCCGATATATGCTTCGTACGGGGCATACACAATTCCAGCCACAGGCCTTGCATGTGACATCCGATACTGGATCGTAATACGCAATATTACGTATACTACGCCTGACAAAGATTATATATTCCTTAAAAGAATATTTCTGGAGAATTGGGTAGGCACGGTGCTTTGCTAGAAGCCAACCATGTCTTGTAAATCGGTAAGAACGTGGTACTAGGTACGCACGTATTCGGATAATCTGACGACCGGATTTACTGCCAACATATCCAGGGATCTCATGGGTCGCTTCCCGAAGATTCACCGATGACGTATGACTCGAATATAATTAATCTGAGATTGATTAAAAGAGAGAAAATTAATTTAGGATTAATTACGGAGATATTTTATCTGTGATAAAATACTATTTGAAGAGAGAGAACGATTAATTTGAAATTAATCGATAAAATAATATATTCGATATATTAAATGAAATTAGATTTCATAACGGAATTAAAATTAGATTTTAATTCGGCGAACGAATTAATTTAGAATTAATTCGCGAGCGACGTGAATAAATAATTTTGCTAAGCATAATTATTTAATTGAATTTGATTTAATTACGTCGCAACGAAAAATTCGTTAATTCAGAATTAGCGAACCCAAGCCCGGGATGTGTATGCGGGCCCACTTGGATTTTGAATTAAAGTGGGGCCCACACTTGTCACATCACCTAGTCAATGTTATCAACTTTTGGTTGATAGAAGTAGGTGGGATTTTGATGGTTGCTTATGCAACACACAAGTGTGATAGATTGAATGACATTTACCGTTTATTATTATTTTGGTATATGACTTTCAATTTTGAAAAACAATACATATAACATTCATTCTCTTTCTTTTTCTCTCTATGGCCGAATGGCCTTCTTCTTTTTCTCTCAAGTTGGGCGTGAACCTAGGGTTCATTCTCTTTGATTTTTGATTCAAAAATCATGAGTGCTAGCACACACAATGAGTCATTCAAAGGTGATAGGGAAACCAATCCTTAAGCTTGGAATCAACACTCAAAGCTTGGAGATTGAACATCAACACAAGGAGCTTGGCCGAATTCCATGGAGGAAAATTTTTGTGTTCAACGCATCCAAAATCCGATCAAAGTGAGTATTTTCTGCATTCTTACTTTGTTGTATTCACATGTTTCATTGCTTAATTGATATTGGTTTGACCTAGAAAACCCAACAATGGTATCAGAGCGGTTATTGAGCATGAAATTGAAATTTAGGGTTCTTAACTTTAATTTGTGTATTTTTGATTTGAGCATGTTTTAGGCAAATTATTTGTTTGAGCATACTTATGATATGTTAACTTTGAGTTGTACATAATCAATTTGATGAAA
Source organism: Zanthoxylum bungeanum (assembly GCA_019454045.1). Classification (NCBI taxonomy): domain Eukaryota; kingdom Viridiplantae; phylum Streptophyta; class Magnoliopsida; order Sapindales; family Rutaceae; genus Zanthoxylum; species Zanthoxylum bungeanum. Next base: position 94,997 of record SKCR01044528.1, on the reverse strand, counting down.
AATTAATTGGATTAAATTTCCCCAATGCATTGGCTTGGCCGAATGGTGTAGGAGCCCTAGCTCTTGGTGATTTTTGAATTTTAGACAATTGGATATGTTTAAAATGCATGTGATATATTAGTTTGTGATTTAATTGGATTGAAATCAAAATTGATATAAAAAAAATCACCATATTGCCGAAGCCTTGGAAGCATGTTGGATTGATTTTGCTTCAATTTGTGTTGGACATAAGTTGATTAATTAAAGCATGATTAATTGTGTAAATTGATATTTTGGAAATGTTGATTTAAATAATTAATTATGGCTAATCACTTTAATTGATTAAATTATGATATTTGGAATATTGGAATTTAATTAGTTGGGCTTAATTTGGAATTGGGCTAAAAATGTTGTATTTGGGCTTAATGGGCTTGGTTTGGCCAAGTTTGGTTTAGGATAATTGGTTGGATCCAATTGGGCTTAAAACCATTTCCATAAAGTCCAAATATATATAATGGGCCTTTAGAATTTTAATTGGGCCTAATGGGCCTAAATTGATTTTTGGCAAAGGGTGATTCCTTTTTGGGCTTTGGTTGCCAAAGTCCATGCCTTATAAATTAATTGAAAGCCCATTGGACTTTAATTAAATTGACATTGGATGTTAATTGGGCTTTGAGATCCGTTAAGATTAGATTTAGAATCCAAGTCGTAAATGCTCATTAATAAAGTGTAATTATTTAATTTGGAATTAAATAAAGAATTAGTATTGAATACAAATTAAATTGGATTTAATATTATAGTTTGATATAATTCAAGAATTCGTACTTTGAGTACTTATTCTTAAACGAGTTGGACTCGCGGAAATCAAATCGTTGTTTGAACATTGGATGGTCATTAATTAAAGATTAATTAATTGGATTAGATTGATTGATAACATGCTTCGTGTGAATACATGGATGTGATGTATGAATAATGTATATCGGATGAATATTAGATGGGTGAGGGCAATTTTGGAAATTGTTGTAATAAATTTAGAATTTATTAAATTGGACCTGCGTGTCCAGCCTATTACCTCTTGATTCTTTGTATTTCTCTTCTCACCTATTCCCCTCAATGTAAATGAGGTTTCTTTAGAAGTGTTATGTAATTGGGTAGAAGTAAGATTTGTGCTAGCGGGAGAGAGGAAATTGAGAGATTTGTTCTAGGAACAAAATGTTTTAAATATACGTCCGCATATCATTATTAATTTATTTACCACGCCTTATTATGCTTTTAGAATGCATGTTTAAGGGTGTATGATGAGACCTAATCAAAGATAATTAATTGGTTGCCAATTACGCGAAAAAAAACCCTCAACAAATATTAAGTGTTTTCCTTCCATTGAGTGATTCATTCTCAAGATCCAAGATTGTCACTGGTTTGTTGGCCAAAGTCAAGACCTTTGTCCATCGCGGATGTGTTTGAATCATGAAGGCTTTGTTCCATATCGTATGTCTTGTCCAAGTTGTGATTTGTTGGCCAAAGTCAAGATCAATTCTTGTCCATCGACATCGATTACGAAGCTTTCCAAAGTCAATGGGTCCCGCTTAACTGGAATCATTAAGCTTGTTGTGCCAAAGCCAAGGCTTAGTTGATTCAGAGGAAAAATGTTAGGGAATATATTGGATATATTGGCATATATTAAATATATGTTTCGGATTTGGATGTCCACCTACTGGATTCAGGAATTGGATGAGATCCAATTGATCTTAGAGATCTATCTAGTTAAATATCATACAGCTTGTTGGCCAAAGTCAAAGTTGTGTGTTATTTAATGGGATCCTAGACCACTAGGAAACTAGGTTTCCCGAGTACTCAACAGAGGGTTAGAGGCTCGCCGAAAAATAGTGGGAGGCAAGTATTAAATTTGCAATTTCGTTTAGATACTTGCCAGTATGCGCTCATTTCATTTTTCGTCATTACATATATATATTAGTTGGACTAATATTTAATTGTTGTTTTAATTAAACAGTTGGACTGTATTCAAACTACTTCAATTTATAGTTGATTATATAATTGGATTATAGTAATCAATATATTTGAATTTAACCAATAAAATTAAAGTTGATTATATAGTTAGACTATAATAATCATTATATTCGATTGTACCCGAAATCGTTGATTGGATAGTTGGACTATTGGAATCAAGATAACTGAAAGATTAGCGTTATGAACATAATCCTGGGTGAAAATGTCTTTAAACGACTTTAATTTTCAAATTGAGAATAGAACCTCAGGATAGTCCTGGGAGCCGAGAAGTTACTTTATTTGATAGAGTGACATCTCGGGCCTGAGCCCGGAGTTGAGCAAATAATGGAGCATGAGCTTTGGAAGACTCATGGTAATGATAACTTTAGTGCTCAATCTGTTATGCTTACTGCAATGACTCTTTAAATTCTGTCGTCATAATTAAGGATTATTATTTAATAATATACTTCTAAATTAGATTGAACATTTATATAGAAGACAAGAGGTGCTACCGTAAGTGCGTATTATTATGGAAAAAATAATAGTTCGTATTCATGAATCGATCATAAATATGATCTGGATTGACGATCAGAATACCAATCCTAACACATACGTCTCAAAAGGCCTCTTAAGAACCACAAACTATGTTAGTCATAATTCATTTCCAATAAGAAGACTAAGTATTTGGACCAATCCAAATACAATTGGGATTACACGGTGTTCACCACACCGGTGGATAGTTACTCTATGTTATTTCTACCTTTATTTTGTAGGATTGTAGGCACCCCCAATTTATAAATTCTCGATTATAGGCCGGCATATGCTTCCATCTACGGGAGAAAAGTAACCAAAGATGGAGATTCCTTGCGGCTTGTTATGCTTCTGCTGCTTTAATGGCCCCCGTTAATTTTTGCCAGTTCGAGAGGTTGTAAATGTTGTTTGCGTTGGTGATCGCGTAAATTTTAATTTGAATAATAATAAAAGGTCAATTAATGTTTTATGAGTGAGGTTTTTTTTTTTTTTTTTTTTTTTTTTTTTTTTTTTTATTTCTGTTCAATCATTTTTGTGAAAAAAAAAATATTTTTGTACATTCATTTTTTCTTTCTTTCTTTCTTATAGTTATACAACTCCCATTATTTTTTTAACAAAGAATAGATATTTTTTTCTCCTAATTATCTCATATGTTTTAGCCTATTTTCAGAGAAACAATTGATCAAATACAACAGCTAACAACAAGATCTATTTTAAGGTATCTTCATTGGTACGGAAAGCTATGCGAGTATTTTCAATTCAGTGAAGGTAACATCTTTATATTGAAAATATTTACATGACTTCTAATGTCAGGGTCTCCTCAATAAATAGAAGGTGTCGTGATTAGTCATCTTGGTACAAGTTATACAAAAAAACAAAAACACAAAAAAAAAAACAAAAAAACACAACTTTACCAATTATTGGCAATGAACATTGTATTAATATCTTTTTTCATCAAAACAAAAGGAACCCATTTCCGGCTCATACATATCTAAGGCTTAGATGTAATTTAAATTTCATTGATATTATACATGACATCCACTTATCTGTCATACCATATGCTGCAGCCAATGTAAACTTATGTACCCATCAAATTTTCTCATCAGCCACCCCAGCCTAACCAAGCCAAAAAACAATTAATGGAGCATTTGTCCTTTCTCATCCACTTACCATATCCTGCAGTCAATACAAACTCATGTACCCATCAAATTTTCTCTTTAGCCAACCCAAAAGAAAATTAATGGAGCAGTGGTCCATTCTCATCCACTTCACTGATAAAGCCGCCCACCCAGTTGCCTGTCAAAAGTATATCTGAATTTTCTCAATCAAAACGAATTACATCTATGGGTTTTGCTAATGTATCCGCTATATTGAACTTGAAATCAAGGGTATTGAACTTGGAAACTAATATTTATTTCATTGTTCAATGTAAAATGTTTCAAGTTCAATACTCCTTTTTAAATTCAATAATTATTATTACAATTTGAATATTAGTGACGGAAATAATATTGTAAATGTGACTTACATCTATAGGTGAAAAAAATGCACGGTGATTCCGAATACTAAATCATCCAACGGTATAGAACACATCAATCATGCATCCCAGTCATATTTATGATCTACCACTTGTATCCTGATTCTTGTTGCTCTTTAATTCTCCTTAACACGCCATCAATTGCAACATCAAATGCATCTTTAATTGTCCCTAAACCTTCTCTGGGCTTCGCATAAATATACTTTGGAATATAATCAATCACTTTATCTCTCATTCTAATAATCTCTTCTTCTCTGTAACTCTCAAGCACCGCTTTTATCGACCGGGTCCCATTTCTCACCTCGTTCCGGTCTATAAAAACCGAGTAACTCTCCGGTTCATCCGGCAAAAACCAAGCGTACTGATAATAAGCCGACCGCTTCCAGAAAAAAACCGGAATCGAACCGGCCACCATGCAGTCAAAAATCGACCTGCGCGTGAAACTATCTCCCCTCGGCTGCAAGCAAAACACCGAGTTCAAAAACGTCTCTAGAATCGCCGACGTGCCGTTCATGCACCGAGTCTCCACGCAGTCCATGACTCTGCACGTGCCCGACTCGTTCTTGCAGTGACTCAGCAGCATTGACCGGAAGTCGTTTTTGACCATCCGCGTGGCTCCCACGAAACAGTAGAGTGACGAGCGGTTGTGGTTACGGACGTAGTCCTGCCACTGGATGACGTCAGACGCGGATCGGGGGTGGAATCCTGTGGGGTAAGGCACACCGACGTCGAAATAGTCCCACGGGTTTCGCTCAATGAGGAGGCGAGTGATGTTTCTCATACCTTTTTTATGAATACAGCTGGACCCCCAGTCTTCGTCTCTCGACCGTCGAAAATCCCATGTGATTCTCCCCATCGTCATGATATGATCCCAACCGCCCGATTGGTTCCAATACGGTTGATGAATAACCCAATTTAACATCGTATCGCAGTGCATATCACGCGCCTTCGCACTCGAACCAGACCACAGGTATTTCCCCACCGCGAGTCCAACATAAAACGGTATGTAGAACGCCGTAGCAGATTCTGGCTCCAACGTTCTACACTTGTGGTTTAAAATCCTTCTATGAAATATTATCTCTAAAACAAACTGGTCCGTCCAGTACCAAGACGGGAGTAAATTATCCGGAACGATGCCGTTTAACCCGTTCGCCTCTTTACCAAACCCGTCGTTTGACAACATGTCGCAACGAGACCCCCACGTGTTCAGTTCCTGGCAATTTTGTAATAACTCTTCGTTGAGAGCTCTAGGGAGATTGTAGACGTAGATTTTTCCAAGCTCGCATTGGTCCGAAACGTGCGAGACGGAGGAGCCCGAGATATCGGGAAGAGGCTGTTCGGGAGACTCGTGGCGGGAGCAGAGCATGAGTATGAGGATTACATGGAGCAAGACGACGGAGAGGAGAAGCCATGAGCGTGGGCCTTGAAGCAAGCAAGATGGAAAGTTCACTGGTGGGACCGGCAAATTTCGGGCCGGGCTCTTTTGATCTAGGTCGGCAAATTTTGATTTTTTCGTTGGTGGGACCGGCAACGGAGGCAGCTTGGAAGACGGAAACATCGGAAACCGTATGTTTTGATTATGACTCCGTCACCGGTTCACTGGGTCGAGATTTCGGTTACTGTTTTATGTTTCTTTGAGGATTTCGTTTTGTCATTGTCGGTGAAGCAACGAAGGAATGGACGGGTTGATGGCCTTAAATCTAGGCGTGCATTCATGGCCTACGTGCGGCAGTACAGTATCATGTGCTTTAACGACACGTGCCGTGAATAAGATATTAACCGTGGGATTAGACTGTTGTGCCTGATGTGGGTACCCACTGGAAAGTTCGACTTTCCTGCATAAGTGCCTTATTGGCCGCTGCTGCTTATTTGGCAACACAGCTAAGGAAGACATAGAATAGAAGCTATCAAAGCAAGCAATTTTCGATATAATTGGGAAAAATAGAATGTGCGAGTTTAAGGAGCTAAAGCTCAAAATACTCAGCAAGCTTAGTCACTGGCAAAATAAAATTGTTCTCTAATGGGGGGCAAGGTAGTCACCATTAAAGCAGTGGCTCAAGCAATCCCTTAGAGTGCCATGGACCTTATGTGAGGAAAATGAATGGTTTTTTATGCTCTTCTGAATAGGAAAGAAAGATTCATTGGACTGGGTAACATAAACTCTCTGCTTTGCTTGCTAAGCAAGGCCGGAGGATTCTATAATTCCTTAAGGGCAAGTCAGTGGGCTAGAATCTGGAATCTGAAATCTAGATTTACCAGAAAAAAGGTGAAAATCTTTTGTTGAGGGGACTTTTGAATATGCTCTGCTGCGAATATAATGATGAAGAAAGTTTTGCTTGAGTACAAATGTCAGAGGTGTAATGGGTTCCTAGAATATCTAGTTCATGCTCTATTTAAGTGCAAAATATCCAAAGCTCATTGACAATGATCATCTTTTGGAGATTTGGTAAGAGGTTTCAAAGGGCTAGCTTGGGAGATTTTATCCATGATTGCTTCTCAAGCTTAACAAAAATGGAAGTACAGCAAGTAGTGGCAATTATGTGGGCAATCTGGGAAGCAAGGAATTCCTTCATTTTCCAGCATCAAACTATGGGAACTCAATAAGTAGTATTAGGCAGGGCAGTGGTTATTAGTCAGCCTCATGGGAAAGGAGATTATTCCAAGAGCTCATTGGCTTCTCAAAACCAGGAACATCCTGACACCACTTGGACCCCTCATCCTAACAATTGGGTAAAGGTCAGCACTGATGCTGCAATAATGAAGAGCTCCAAAAGGCTTTGGTTTTGGTGCTGTGTTTTGGAATAGCAATGGGGCCACTATTGCAGTAGCAGCGAAGACCATTTCATGTTTTAAAGACACTGAACAAGCTGAGGCAAAAACTATCATTCTTGGGATCCAAAATGCTAAGCTCTTGATTATACCTCCCTTATCTTTCAATCAGATGCTCTCAGTGTTGTCAACATAGTTAATGGGAATTGCGAAAGCTTTAAGTAAATTATGTTGATGCTTCTCATCATAGCTTTGAGAAGCATTTAAAGATGTTGATGCTGTTAAGATTCAATTTAAGCTTAGAGCTTGTAATGTAGCTGTTCATAATTTAGCCAAGATGGCTTCTATGATTTGTGGATGGATGATATTCCTTTTATAATATTGTGTTGATGGTGTTTTCAGGCACTATGTTATTTAAGCAGCACGACATGGGTAAAAAAGGTAATTCACTTCTCAGTCAAGATTATTAATGTCGACCCGACCACTAAAGAGTCAACAGTAAGGGGCCGGGAACTTTACGGTTAGTGACCGAGCACTTGAGTTCAAGATGACCATGCAATTATCAGGTCGACAGCAGCATTCTCATTACAAAAGACTATTATGACCGACCACATGAAGACCAAGCATAGGGCAAGACATGTTCGGGAAGATAAGGCATTTTATCCATACAAGATAAGATAATAAGTTATCATACTTTCATGGGGTAAACTAGTAAGTCAATGTCCTAGTATGATAAAGGAAGTAAATGTAGTTTTTGACTAGGAATCCTTATGGGAAAGGGAAATTGTTTCAACTAGGAAACCCTTGTAAAAGAAGGAATCTGATTTCTGCACTATTATAAATATGAGGGTAGAGTATGCTTAAGGGGAGGAGAATAGAAAGAGAACCAATATCAGCATCAGAATCATTACCATCAGACTTGTAAAAACCAGAAGCAGAGCCGAGAAGCGTGTTTGAGTAATAAAAGTATCATCATTTTTGTGCCCGTGGACGTAGGTCGGACCAAGATCCGCCGAACCACGTTAAATCTCCTTGTCGATTGGCGTATTATTTGTCTTTTGCTAAGTTTGCTTTTGGTCCCCCATAACCAAACAAATTCACTATTGAGGGAGGATTGTCTCGGGAGTAATATTCCCATATTGCCCTGAGACCAAAATCAGCCGTCAACAGTTGGCGCCGTCTGTGGGGAACTCAACAAAAAGCGGTTCGCGTAGTAAGACGATGGCAGAAGACGGAAATCACCAATCGTCGGGGAATCCGGCCACAGATTGGATGAAGAAGATAAAAGAAAGCATAAGGAAGGACATGGAGGATAGTCAGGCCCCCCTAAAAACCATGATGGACCGACTAGAGAGAATGGAAGGGGGGAACCGCGAGAAGCCTGAAACTAGAGCTAATCAAAGAAGATGAGAGATAGCAGATGGAAAGAGGGTTGTGGATACAAGTGAGGACGATGGACCTAGGAGGAGGGGGCCTTACGGGATAAAATCCATAGTTGTGGAAGAAGATTCACAAGCAGAGGACACATGGGAAGAAGAAGAAGAGAGACGTTCGACAGATTCCTCTTATGATAGTCTCCGCTACACAAGAAGAAGAGACACATAGTACGACGAGACCGTTCGGGAGATCCCAAGGCGTGAGGAACACCGCACCCGTGACAACAGACATGAAGAATAGCACAGAAGGCAACATGGCGGCCCAGATAGCAAGGTAAAATCTTGGTTAAAGAAAGAGATGGCCAAGTGGGGGGCAAGCCTCAAAACAGGTACAGTAGACGCCCGGGATGACAAGAGGAAACCCCCCTCACAGAAGAAATAAAATCAGCAAAATTCCCGAAAAGGTTCAACATGCCGACCATGACGCCCTACAAAGGCCATACCGATCCAAAAACCCATATTGAGAGCTTTGTACTATTGATGGAGGTCCAAGGAGTGACAGGGGACGTCGTGTGCAAGATATTCCCCATAACCTTGGGTGGATCCGCCATTCTATGGTATAGAAGTCTAGCCCCAGGGAGGATCGGTAGCTTTGCACAACTCAGAAAGTCGTTCGTACGGCACTTCAAAGGGGCATGCGCCCCTAAAAAGACAATCGGAGAGTTGAGACTCATGAAGCAGGGAGACGATGAGCCCCTAAAAACCTTTATTGAGAGGTATCACAACATGGTACTCGAAGTCGGGGGGTATGAGTCTCTCGAGGCCTTGGAAAGCCTGAAGGGAGCTTTAAAAGTCGGAAGACTGTGGACCCACCTAAGAATCCAAGGCACCCCAGACTATGCAACCGCCCTGGAGGTGGCCCGGAAGTTCGTTTCGTTAGAAAACGAGGAGAAAATCTCCCGGAGGGGGAAGACTATCAGAGAGAGGACAATGAGGGCAGATGCCCCCCGACGAGCAGACAGGGAGCCCAAAAAACCACCCCCGAAGCACAAGGAATTCAAGCCGATACCTCGGAACAACCAGGAAAGAGGAGCCCTGACCCAAGTAAATCATGTCTTCAGAGAAGATGCGTACATTCCCCTGAAAAAGCCGCTGGGGCAAATCGTCATGGAGATCCAAGGAAAATGCCTCTTAATAGAACCTGACCCCAGGAGATTCCCCCCTGATAAGAGAAATCAAAAAGCCTATTGCGTACATCATAGTCTGAAAGGACACGCGACAGATAGGTGCAAAGATTTGCGGGAACAGATGGAAGACCTGGCGAGGAATGGATATTTAAACAAATTTATTGACCATGAAGTCATGACGGCTAGGCAGAGGGCGCATGACCGACAGATAAATATCATCGCAGGAGGGAAAACCCTGGCCGGAGATTCTAATCGGTCGAGAAAAAACTATAGCAGAGCTCGGGGGACAGAAATGCTAGAAACAAAACAGGCCCCGGGATTACAAAGTGGGCGGTCGATACCAATAATGTTCACCGACGAGGACACCCAAGGGGTAAGCTTCCCCCACGAAGATGCGTTAATTATCAAGGCAGTAATCGGCGGCTCTGAGGTGAACAGAATCCTGGTGGACCCCGGGAGTGCGGTAGACATAATCTCCAAAGAGGCCCTGGACAGCCTTGAAGTAGAGTATGCGGCTCTGACCAACGATAGCACCCCCTTATATGGCTTCGGGGGCTCAACGGTCGTCCCGTTAGGGAGGATACAGTTAGCAGTAACAATCGGGACTCATCCTGAACTCGGACAATCATGATAAATTTCACCGTAGTGGACTGCATGAACAGCTACCAAGTCATCGTTGGTCGGCCTTTCATGATGAAGACAAGGGCCGCAATGTCTTGCTATCACTTGAAACTGAAATTCCCCACCCGGGAAGGGATCGGGATCGTATGCGGAAGTCAGAAGGCAACCCGCAGCTGCTTTGCAACTCTCTCACGAGAAACCTTCTGCATTGAAGAGGGTACCAAAAAACGGCAAAGGAATGAAGACGGAGGAAAAGCCAGTGGAGATCCTAGTCCTCGGCCAAACAGAATTGCCCGGCCAGCGGCGGTTGAGGAATTAGAAGGGATAGAACTCTTCGGACCGGGAAAAAACATAAAGATAGGGGGAGGCTTGGACAAGACCCTGAGACAAAGCCTACTAGAATGTCTGAAAGAGTATCCGGACATCTTCGCACGGGGGACATACTCGACGCCCACTACAAAAGACAGTTGGCACCAAGGCCACTTCATTATTCGGCTCGGGGCTGAAGTTCGTTCCGCCAAGGCCACTTCAACAATCGGCTCGGGGCTGGAGTTCGTTTCGCCGAGGCCCCTTCAACAATCGGCTCGGGGCTGGAGTTCGTTCCGCCGAGGCCTCTTCATCGGCTCGGGGCTGGATCTCGTTCTGCCGAGGCTGCTATACTATTCGACTCAGGGTTCGGGTTACGTCCCACCGAGTCGTGCTTATTGGCCTGGGGACGGAACATTCCCCCAGAACCAAGTGTCTCTGTTAGCTCGGGGTCCTCGGAATATTCAGGGACATACTCGATGCATAGGATCCGTGAAAAGCATAGCACGGGGATGAATGATACCCCTGTGGCGATTGGTTACTCCAGTGTTACCGAACATAAAGAGGAATGTGCCCTTAATGTTTCGAACACTCTTTGATCCTCACTTACCCGATGTAATGGATCCGTGGGAAAGCATAGCACGGGGAGTGATGATGCCCCCGTGACGATTGCTAGCTCCAGTGATATCGGACCTAAGGAGGGATGTGCCCTTAGTGTCCCGAACACTCTTTGATCCATTCATCATTTGGATCCAAGAGAGGCGCAGCACGGGGAGGCGTTGTGCCCCTGTGGCGTGTGCCTACTCCAGCGCGGTAAGGAGGAGCCCCCACACAAATACACAGGCTCCACAGTGACCTGACGTATAGAGGATGTGCCCTTACCATTTTAAACGCTCTACTGATCCAAATCCTGGTTCGCCGGGACACTGACTTGAAAGATTCAGAATTGTATTTTGGAGACCTCGGACAGGACGCTGTTTTGAGGCATCCGTGTTGTTGTTTATACTTGCGAAACGTTTTGTTTTGGGATAAGCGATAAGTCGCCTCCGCCTGTTAATTTTATTTTCCAGAGATTTGTTTTTATTTTTCACTGGTCTGGTAAGGGGACGCCCGTGCCAGATTCGGTAGGGTTTCAAAAGGTTGATTCACTTCCCTTCTGAATAAGTCCCACTTGATTAATCGGCTCGGGGCTGGATTCATTCCGCCGAGGCCGCTTGGTTAATCGACTCAAGGCTGGATTCGTTCCGCCGAGGTCAGATGTTTTCTTTCCGGCTCGGGTCTGCTCTTGTACCGCCGAGATCGATGTTTGTTTCAGCTCGGGGTTGGGGTACGTCCCACCGAGTCAGCCCTTCGGACTGGGGACGTAACATTCCCCCAGGTCCAAGTGCCTTTCTCAGCTCGGGGTTGGGGTACGTCCCACCGAGTCAGCCCTTCGGACTGGGGACGTAACATTCCCCCAGGTCCAAGTGCATTTCTCAGCTCGGGGTCGGGGTACGTCCCACCGAGTCAGCCCTTCGGACTGGGGACGTAACATTCCCCCAGGTCCAAGTGCCTTTCTCAGCTCGGGGTCGGGGTACGTCCCACCGAGTCAGCCCTTCGGACTGGGGACGTAACATTCCCCCAGGTCCAAAGTGCCTCTCTTCATTCGGGGTCGAGTTATGTCCCACCGAGTCAGCCCTTCGGACTGGGGACGTAACATTCCCCCAGGTCCAAAGTGCCTCTCTTCATTCGGGGTCGAGTTACGTCCCACCGAGTCAGCCCTTCGGACTGGGGACGTAACATTCCCCCAGGTCCAAGTGCCTTTCTCAGCTCGGGGTCGGGGTACGTCCCACCGAGTCAGCCCTTCGGACTGGGGACGTAACATTCCCCCAGGTCCAAGTGCCTCTCTTCATTCGGGGTCGAGTTATGTCCCACCGAGTCAGTCCTTCGGACTGAGGACGTAACATTCCCCCATGTCCGAGCATCTCTCACAGCTCGAGACATGATCACATGCCACCGAGCACATCATCGTTAGCTCAGAGGCAAAATTTTCTCCTCACAATCAAGATTGGATCAGTCAGGGGTCAGGGCCTCTAAACCTCTGGTACAGATATTACAGAGGAGGAGTCATTTTTAGTTTGGACAACAAGAGGAACTTCATCTCCTGATGGAACGACCCAAGTAAGCAATTTGCTTTGAGGTGGAGAATCGTTCAGAATAGGGTCAGCATCTCCAATAACCGAGGATATGAAGATAGAAACAGAAGACTTAGTTGATGGCGAAGGCAATTTCTCTGTGATTTCTGGAGCGACCACCAGCAAGGCGATCAACACACCATCTTTATATAGTTCCCGGCACCAACTTGCATACTCGTTGGAACCGAGAACTAGGGGACATATGTTGATGGTGTTTTCAGGCACTATGTTATTTAAGCAGCACGACAGGGGTAAAAAAGGTAATTCACTTCTCAGTCAAGATTATTAATGCCGACCCGACCACTAAAGAGTCAACAGTAAGGGGCCGGGAACTTTACGGTTAGTGACCGAGCACTTGAGTTCAATATGACCAGGCAATTATCAGGTCGACAACAGCATTCTCAGTACAAAAGACTATTATGACCGACCACATGAAGACCGAGCATAGGGCAAGACATGTTCGGGAAGATAAGGCATTCTATCCATACAAGATAAGATAATAAGTTATCATACTTTCATGGGGTAAACTAGTAAGTCAATGTCCTAGTATGATAAAGGAAGTAAATGTAGTTTTTGACTAGGAATCCTTATGGGAAATGGAAATTGTTTCAACTAGGAAACCCTTGTAAAAGAAGGAATCTGATTTCTGCACTATTATAAATAGGAGGGTAGAGTATGCTTAAGGGGAGGAGAATAGAAAGAGAACCAATATCAGCATCAGAATCATTACCATCAGACTTGTAAAAACCAGAAGCAGAGCCGAGAAGTGTGTTTGAGTAATAAAAGTATCATCCTTTTTGTGCCCGTGGACGTAGGTCGGACCAAGATCCGCCGAACCACGTTAAATCTCCTTGTCGATTGGCGTATTATTTGTCTTTTGCTAAGTTTGCTTTTGGTCCCCCATAACCAAACAAATTCACTATTGAGGGAGGATTATCTTGGGAGTAATATTCTCATATTGCCCTGAGACCAAAATCAGTCGTCAACATATTGTGTAATCCTTGATTAAGAAATGAAAAAAATTCATCTAACTCTAAAAAAAAGGGTAAATTTGGCAATGTGATAGTGATGCACAATAGAAATTGGGATTATCTACATTGTTTTCAATTAATTTAGGTAAAATAATAATTGAGTACTATTAGTTTTAAAATATTATGTTTTATTATTAAATTTATGATAAAATAATATTTTATAATTATAATTATAATAAATTTAATATTTTATTATTTTTCGTTAGTTGATTTATTGACCTTTGTGTTAAAATGTAATAGTGAAAAATTTGGGGTAAAGTAGTAAAATATTATTCTATAATAAATTTAATAGTCAAATATAATAATTCAAAATTTTCAATTATTATTTTACTAATTTTAGTAGTAAAATATAAATAATCCTAAAAATTAATTAACGCCCTTACTTTTTCGGAGTAGAAAATATCATTGATATAAATTTGTCCAAATTTTATACCATAATTAGTCCATTAATAATTTGTTAAATAGCTCCCTCTTAAATAATTTATTTAAAAAATTAATCCACTGAACCTTTGTCTATACGGATTACGGCACAGGTAAGATTGACTCTGAGTGTAGACCAAGGGTGTTCATGGGTCGGGTTTTTTGATTTTTTTATGTTCCGATCGGGTCGGGTCATTCGGGTTTTTCGACCCGAAACCCGAAATTTGAGAAGCTGACCCGAGCGGGTCGGGTCGTAATAGGTCGGGTCAAAAAACTGCTGGTCGGGTCGGGTCAACATAATATGCTGTAAATATAATATATATTTTTTATTGATACAAGATATATGTATAGCTAAAATGACAAAGTCTTTGATTAATTTCTACTTAATCTCAAAGTCTTTGATTAATTTCTATTTAATCTCAAGTTCGATTCCCAGCAACAACATTTTATTTTTAAAGAAAAATAAACAAAATTTTCAGAATTGTTCATGCTGGGATTCGAACTTGGGACCATTTAAAGACCAACTAAATACTTTGACATTCCAACTACAATTGTTTCTGGTTAAAATTGTATCATCAAAAATATATATTATAATTATAATATCATTTACATCGGGTCGGGTCAGACCCGAGTTTTCTGACCTAAACCCGTGACCCGGGTCGGGTCGAAATTTTACAAATTTTTTTTCAACCTGCACGGGTCGGGTCAGGTCGCGGGTTGACCCAACCCTATGAACACCCCTAGTATAGGCAGATGAGACACCCGTTTATGACTTCAATTTTTTTTATTATATCTCATGAATATCTAATGGTGAATGACTCTAAATTTTTTTACTATAATATTATGTCATTTCTAAGAACAACAATAATAAAAATGATATTAGGTCTCAAGAATTTCATGATCAACTTTGGACATAGATAAAAATTATCTGGATTACAACAAACTTAGATTGACAAACACTTTTTCTAAGAAAAACAAAATGATTAAACTAGTCCCCTCCTCTCATTTTTAAATTCTACATTGAGGTTATTAGGAATGTGTATATTTATTATAATTATCAACATATATTTAATTTTACAAGCATAATTCTAATGACATAATAATATTTATATATAAAAAAAATTATAGCCAAAATCAAGCAACCAAGGTTCGAGAGATTGGCTCCTCTAGTATGATATATGATTTGAGTTGTACTTTGTATTATGGAGATTGATTTTCTTTCAAATTTGAAATATTTAAAAATAAATTCATTCATTGTAAAACTAGATATTATTTTATTGTCACAAAATTAATTGAGAGCTTGTTTTGATTGAATCTATATATCAAGATTAAACTATCAAATATGTAATTTATGAAGTTCCCATGAAATTCTTATTGTAAAAATATCAACATGTTGTAATGTAATTAAAAAAATTATAGCTATAAATTTTTTAATTACAACGTACTAAGGCCGGTATTATACGAGAAAGAAAATATAATAATAACTTCAAAATAAATGGCATTTAGTCGTGGTACGGTGGTAGCACTTAACCCTCTTGTATTAAATTATTAAAAAATACCATCCAATCACAATAAGCCACAATTTACGGCGTTCCAAATTTTCAATTACTAGATTCAGAGTCGAATTGAAAAGTTGACCAAATGACGTAGCTCTGCCACGTCTAGAGAGATGCGTGGGCCTACGCCTGCGAGCCTGACACCTGTTATATTTTGTCGCCTCGGAGTGGGAAGGTTTCGAGTAATGCGCTCGGACGTCATGCTTTATTGTCAAAGGCAATGAAGAAAGAGAAAGTGGCGTCTAAGGGTGGGAACGGGCAGGGCCCGAGCTTTGAAAAGTCCGGTCCGAGTTCGATCAAAAAAATTTTGGGCCCGGGCTAAATCCGGCTTGAATTTAAAAAAAGAAAAAAAATTTCAAATACAATTTATATTATATTTTTTTTGGTGATGCTTGCACCTAAACCATTAAAACCAGCAGCATTGCCATGACATCCAGCTCCGAGGCAGGATGAGAGAGAGACGAGTGAGATTGAATCAAAGACGAGTAAGACAAGTGAGAGAGACGAGTGAGATTGAATCAAAGACAAGAGACGAGTGAGAGAGACATAGACGAGTGAGATTGAATCAACAATCAAAGAAATGTTGTGATTTGTGAATTAGGTTTAGGTTAGGGCAGATGGCTGGCTGAGAGTCTAAAAAAATTTAGATTTTTTTTTAATTTAAGCTCGGGCCTGGGCTTAAATCATTGAGCCCCGCTCGGGCCCGAGCTGGGCTTCGGTCTCAAGGGCCCGGCCAGGGTTTTTTTTTACCCCGGGCCCGGGTTTTTCTGCCACCCTTAGTGGCGTCCGATACGTTTAGCTTCTAGCTGTATCTGATAGAGAAGACAAGGTTAGGCATCGTTTGTTTGGAGAAAAAAATTGAGGAAATTTGGAACGATGAAAATTTGGTATTCAAAAGGACACTTGCTGAATAGGTTAGGGATGTTAAATTTATCCTGATCAAGATTCTAAAAAATATGGATCTATAATAAAAAATATAGATTTGGATATGAATTTTAAAGATATGTACGGATTCAGATTCAAATTCAACTGAATACCTTCATAGAGAATATCTGCATTCGGATCCACATATTGTTTTTGTCGATTCAGAAATTGTTGTCCCTAATCAATGTGGTGAAAGATGTTAACGATGGACTCACTAATGGTCGGAGACATAAATAAATTAGTGGATATGATATCTGCACGTAATTTAAAATATATTAAAGTATAATTGTTATGGATGAAAATAAGTTTATAGTGAGAATAGGCCGAATAAAGTAAAACTGGCCCACTAGAGCAGGAAGACCGATAGAGAAAAAGCTCAGCACGGAAAACTCAGTACTGGCCTAAGCTCGTTCAACGCATACCCAACGACCTGGAGATCAACGGTTGTCTATCTTTCCAAGAATTCGAGTTAGCTTCTCGTTGGTCGCGTTTATAGCGAGGCCACGTGGAACTACAAACGTCCCCAAATGATCAAGAATTCAATTAAAGGAACAAGATCACCATAAGTCAATTGTGCATCAAGAATCTCTCTCTTCAGTTTAAAATGGGAAAAAATCCCTATAAATTAGGAATTTGCAAGATAAAACTATCCATATTTTATTTCTCATTAATGGCTATCCTATTTTGGAATTGTAACGCCCCTCTAATTTTATAAATAGAGAGGGCGAAAGCATTGGAAATGGGATCTGGTTCCTTTATCTTCTTTACGTTAACATTAAACCCTAGAGAGAAGAATAAGCCTTCCATAGATTTTGTAACTCTATTAATAAAAGTGACTCGTGAACGTAGGCCTTTTTTAGTCGAACCACTTTAAAAATCGTGTGTTTTATATATTTTGTTGTAACTCAGTGTTGATCGATTTTCACCGTCAACATTTTGGTGCTAGAATGAGGGCACCCTTTGTACAGAGTCTCTCACGATTTCGATGGCAAATCCGTGAAGAAAAGGAAACAGTCGCGCTGCTCCAACACCAATTCAGGTCATAGAACTTAGTCTGCCGACAACAGCGATGCTCCCCTCTCCCAATCACCCTAATTCTAGCTGAGAATAGAGGGGACGAAAAAGACAAGCTTGGATCTCAGGACATGGACCAAAACAATGTGGGCCAACCACGCGACCTCCAGGCGTGGATCGAGAGACAAAATGAGATGGAATATATTATACGTGAAGTATTGCGAACTGTGCATCTGATGAGTGGTAAATGTATCACTATTTCCCACTCATTTGACCAAATATTTTGTATATTTTCTTGAGTTTTATGAATATTTTGATGTGTTTTATGTTATTTTGTAGATAAATAAAGTTTCAGGACATTCTGGAGGTGATTTGGGGCCAAAACAGTGAAAAAGAACAGAAAAGGGCAATTTTGTCATTTGGCGCGTCGCGACGCCAAAGGTGCGCCGATCCATTCTAACGTGCGCCGGGGACACATGTCAGAATCTGAGAAGTTTGACTTTGCTAACATGCGTCCGACTTTGCTAACGTGTGTCGTGCCACGTGTCAACATCATAGCCGATCTGCTAACGTGCGCCGTGCCACGTGTCATCATCCTATGGTGCCGATAATCGCCATCGTCACGTGTCGACACATGTCATCCCGCGTGTTAGCCACGTCATCATCCACGTCAGTAGAAGACCGAGTCAACCTGCCACGTGTCAGCCACGTCATCAACAACCAATCACAGCGTTCCACGTGTCGTAATTCTATGGTCCCGACAATCACTTTCGCCACTTGTCGCCACATCAGTGTCACGTCAGCTCAATTATTAACTCATTTATCTGAATTGCCACGTGGCAGATAAGAATCTGAAATGGACGAATCAGCACTTGACACGTCAGCGCGTCGTGACGCAAGAAGAAACGTGCGCGTCACGACGCGCGGGGCTTATTGACGCCTATAAATAGAGCTCAAAATTTCAATTTCAGATGTACATTTCTCTCTGAATTCTCTAATTTAAATAGAGAGTTTTCTATCTAGTTTATTTTAATTTCAGTTTTGTAATTAATTTTAATTTCGTTCTATAATAATAGTAATTTACTTTCTTTACTTTTACAGTTTTTACTATTCAACATGAGGAGGTAACTTCCCCCTGCTAGGGTGAAAGGTAAAACTTTTATTACTGCTATTTAAATTAATCTCCCTTAAATATAATATATTCACTATTTAAATACTATATTGGTCGGTTGATAATTCATTTTAAACTGGTTTAAACCTGACTAAAGGATACCGCCAGATTGGTCGGTTGGTAATTAAATTTTCTTACCGCCTATATGGCAAGTTTATTTTGGTTCCGCCTTTATGGCTGGTTGGACTTAATTTGACTTAATCAGGTTACCGCCTATATGACTGGTTTGTAAAATAATCATAAGTTAATATATTATATTAAGGGAGATATCTAAATTAGTAGTAGTAAAAGTTGATCATTTTACCTTAGCATTTTATTTTATTGTAATTTACTTTTCAGTTTTTACTTTACCGCAATTACTTTTCAGCATTTTTACTTTATGTCTTTTACTTTTAAGTTTTTACTAGGCCTAGTTATGTGTCGTAACTAAGTTAGTTATATGGGGTTGTGATGAATTCTAATATCACCGGTTTATAAGGGGTTATTTTATAGTTTGGGTAATTTAAATGTTTACTTATTAAGTCTTAAGCTTAATGCGTCTTGTTAATTGGCCACTAATAAGATTGATCTGATAAATCTAAAATAAACTTGACAAAGGGATTTTAGGTTTCAGCCTTAGACTTAATAGCCCACGATCTTCCTTGAGCATAGATAACCCTTTAATAGATTTCCTTATAGGATAGACATATACCTGTCGGGCGGGGGTAGCCATAATTGGAACTTAAACTTAATGAATCCATGTAATTTGGTTGACATAGACATATGGTTCAATTGGTTTATACTTGGTATTTTCGTCTGACCATCGACAGAGGCTTTCGCATAATTTCGTGTTCCATGTTAGTAAAATACTTTATTACGCAAACATGAAATAACCACTTCATCTTTTAAGAGATATTAGAAAGATTCACAACCTTATATAGTTTCATATTATTGAATTTTCTTAAACCTACTTTCGTGCAATTTTATTTACTTGTTTTTAAATTCAAAATCATCACCATTTCAAATCAATCAATCAACCTGTTAGATACTAGTAATCATCTGACCTCATTAAATTAATAGATTAGGTATTAAGTCCTCGTGGGATCGATATTTTTTATACTACTTGAACGATACGTGCGCTTGCATTATACGCGTGTGAAAGCACCGGTCAAGTTTTTGGCACCGTTGTCGGGGACTTATTTATCTTTCACTATTAGTTTTGAGGTTAGATACATTTACTTGCATCTAATTTCTTATTTTTTTTATTTTCTTGTGTTTCAGGTTCTCAGAAACTACATGAGACGAACCAGAAGCTTTGAACTCCGACCGCTTGACCCAGAAATTGAAAGAACCATCAGACAGTTGAAAAGGGAAAGGCGAGAAGGCCAAAAAACAATTATCAACATGGAACCTGAACCTTTGGAGGTTGCACCACCAATACCTATTCGAGACAGAACCATTTCGGTGGTCAACGGCTTCATTTCCTGTATTGTACTTCCTCATTTACCAGCAAATGCGTGTGACATCAAATCTTGCATTCAGATGATTCAACAGTCAGTGCAGTTTGGGGGGAAAGCAACTGAAGATCCTAATACCCACATCAGCAACTTTCTGGAAGTTTACGGCACTTTCAATTACAACCGAGAAGCTGAAGAAGCAATGAGACTGCGGGTTTTTCCATACTCCTTGAAGGACAGAGCTAAAGCTTGGCTACATTCACTACCAGCAGGTTCCATCACAACTTGGAACATTTTAGCCATAAAATTTCTTGCAAAGTACTTTCCACCAGCCAGAACTGGAAAGCTGAGGAATGACATCACATCCTTTGTACAACAAGACTCATAAACTCTATACGAAGCTTGGGAAAGGTACAAAGATTTGCTCCGGAAATTTCCTCACCATGAGATTCCAAAATGGCTTCAAGTCCCAACTTTCTATAATGGACTTTCTGGACTGATGAGAACCACAATCGATGCTGCTGTTGGAGGAGCTTTAATGGAAAAATGAGAAGATCAAGCCTGAGACCTAATCAAAGAAATGGCCAACAACAATTCCTTGTGGTCAATAGAAAGGAGCATGATCCAAAGAATTGCATGAATTTATGAAAGTGAAGCCAATACAGCAGTCAACGCCAAGCTGGATCAGATATGCAAATTTATGGAGACTCTTACCACTGGATCCACAAGTTCACCATATGAAGGAACACCAGAACCAAACCAACTTGAAGAGATGGTGAATTATGTCAACAATTTCAACAGACAGAGGAACAATCCATATTCCAACACCTACAATCCAGGGTGGAGGAATCATCCCAATTTTTCATAGAGCAACAATTCAGGGCAATAGAACAATCCACCACCTAGATTCCAACAGCAAAACTATCCACCACCTGGATTCCAGCAACAGAACAAAGGCCAGGAGCAGGAAAATGAACCAGGAATAGTAAAAGTGCTGGCTCAGTTAAAAAGTACGATGCTATGTTTCAGAGCCAATCTGCTTCCATCAAAGCACTGGAGAATCAAATCGGACAACTGGCCAATGCTCAGAGTTACAGACCGCCAGGTACCCTTTCCTAGCAACACAGAACCAAATCCAAGGAACATAGGGAATGAGCAGTGTCATGCCATCATGTTAAAAAGCGGTACTGAAATCAACAAAGATGTTGGAGCCAAAACAACTGCTGAGGAAGTTCCAAAAGAAACAAAACAACAGATGCAGGAAAAAGAAGCAAAGGAAAAAGAACAGATCACTCCACCTCCACCTTTTCCTCAGCGTCTTCAGAAAAACAATCTGGACAAGCAGTTTTATCGATTCTTGGAGATTTTCAAAAAGCTGCACATCAACATCCCATTTGCAGAAGCCTTGGAACAAATCCCAACTATGTAAAATTTATGAAAGACATTCTTTCACGAAAACGGAGATTGGGAGATTACGAGACAATAGTATTGACAGAAGAATACAACGCCATCATTCAGAGGAAGCTTCCCCCAAAGTTGAAAGATCTTGGCAGTTTTACCATTCCTTGCATCATAGGAGAACATAACTTCGGTAGGGCTTTGTGTGATCTAGGTGCAAGTATTAACTTGATGCCTTTTTCTATTTTCAGGAAATTGCAGATTGGAGAAACAATGCCCACTTCAGTCTCTCTACAACTTGCTGATAGAACGCTCATATTTCCGAGAGGCGTAGTTGAGGATGTGCTGGTCAAGGTTGACAATTTCATTTTCCCATCAGATTTTATTGTCATTGATATGGAGGAAGACGCAGACGTGCCAATCATCCTCGGGAGACCGTTCTTGGCTACAGGTCGAACCATTATTGATGTACAAAAAAGAGAATTAACCATGAGGGTACAGGACCAAGAAGTAACATTCAATGTTTTCAAGGCCATGAATTTCCCAGATGATGAAAAGAAGGAGGAATGTTTCAGACTTGATGTGATATACAGTACCATTCAGAACTCCAATGCAATGCAAAGTTCTACTGACAAACTTAAAACATGTCAATTGCCTGTGAAGCCTGAAGATAAAGCGTCTTTTGCACTGAAAAAGCCAATTCTTGCACTACAAGCAACAAAAGAGAAAAAGTTCCACCAGCTCAACGAATTGGAGGAATTTCACAATCAGCCTTTTGAGGATGCCAAATTGTACAAAGAAAAGGCAAGGAAAAGACATGATGAGAAGTTAGTGCGCATACAACTAGAACCAGAATAGAAGGTACTGTTAAACAAATCAATGGTGAAATTCTTCCTATGGAAGCCAAAATCACGGTGGTCAGGTCCATTTGTGATCACCAAAGTTTTACCAGATAGAGCCGTTGAGATATATGATCCTGACTCCAACAAAACATTCAAGGTTAAAAACAAGCGTGTCAAACACTATTGGGGAGAATCATTTGAGCGACAAAAAGAAAGTGTCACACTTTCAGATCTAGCCTAACGTTCGAGAAGTCACGTCTAGCTGACGACGTTAAACTTAGCGCTAGCAGGGAGGCAACCCATGCAATTTGTGTATATATTGTGATCTGGTGTGTTTTATTTGTGTGTGTTTAATTGTTGCAGGTAAAGTCATTTCACGATGGAAGAAGCTCTCTCAAATCTTCGCAAGCAATTTCCTTCTCTCCCTAAAAAATCTCTGATGAAATTTTACAAAGCTCGCTTGGAACGGATGAGATTACTAACGATCCATGGTGTTCCTAATGACATTCGTTGGGTAATCGAAGCACGGGTCCGATTAGCAGGTGAGTATTCTGATTCATGTAATTCTTATTTACCTGGATTTGGAAAAAGCACCCATGCAAAGAAACGTAGAGCTAAACAAACGGGTGTTTGTTACAAATGTGCATGCTGGAATTGTAATACTCGTTTTCATTATTTAGGAATGGTGTCTGATAACCGCGAAGATAAGATTAATTTCATTAGGGATGGCTTGAGTAAGGATTCTTTGGATGATATATCTAAAACTCTTGAGATGCATCCCAGTGGATATGTGTATCACAAAATTCATGTGTTATATGCAGAATTTCAAAAAGAAAGACAACAGTTAAGTCTCGGGAATCTGACTCAAAAAGACCCTGTTTGCCAATTTATAAGAAAATTGGATGGGAAGCTTGTCCCTGACGCATAGACGCCAATTAAGCCGTAAATATTTGTAGATATTATATCTATTTGTCTTTTCCTAATAATTGTAATTTGTTTTGTTGTTTTCTTTTATTTTCTCCGACAGGATCAATACCTTTTTTACTATCACGATTTATTTTACTGTTAACTAATAATTGTCATTTGGTAGGTACTAGTGTTATTATTTTACTCACCCTTTTCAGGTGTTATAAATTCAACTCATCATTGCACTTTTGAAGACATTCAGAGTAAAACATGGAAGCCATTTCAAGAAGACGAGTTGAAAATATCTGTGTGTTTTGCGGTACTAGTGTTGGTGTTAAGCCACAATACTTAGAAGCAGCACATGAATTGGGTCAAGTCTTAGCTGCAAGAAATATGCACTTAGTATATGGCGGTGGCAATCTTGGACTAATGTGAATCGTTTCAAAGGCCGTACAGGAAGGAGGTAGTCACATTTTGGGAATCATCCCAAAACCCTTGGCAGAAGCAAATCTTATTGGACCATCAAACGGAGAGGAACTGATCGTGCCAAGTATGTCTGAACGATTGGTAGAAATGATTAACCGTGCTGATGCTTTTATTGCTTTGCCAGGTGGCTTGGGTACATTGGAGGAAATGTTTACTGTGTTATCTTGGGCGAACCTGAACATACACCAGAAACCGCTTGGACTGTACAACGTTGAAGGATTTTATGATTTTCTTTGTGTGTTTCTTAATGATGCCCGAAGAAATGGGTTCGTGTCAAAACCTTTAAAAGAACTCATTTTCACTGCCAGAACTGCTCCGAATTTAATTGACCATATCCTTTCAAAGATAAATTGGTCTGAGGACGATCGTGGTAAGAGGCGTCGGATTAATCTGGATCTTAACCTTTAACTTTTCGTGTAGAATTTCAGCTCACCAGGTACTATCTTATAAACTCTTCTACTACTGTTTAAGACATTGGGGACAATGTCTCATTTAGGTTTGAGGGAGGAAATTAGTTGATCAGTATCTTGTTTTTAGTAGTGTGTTGTTTTTATTTTTAATCCAAAATTTTTCGAAAAAAAAAATTGAAAAATTTTCAAAAAATTACAAAAATATTTTGCGTTTTTGTTTTTATTTTGACTAAAAAGGTGAAATTGGTGAGAGATAGCTGTGTAAGGAGTTCCCATTCCTGAGACGTATCTCAAACCTATTTCGAAACAAGTTAATTTTTGTTTATTTCCTTTTGAATTATTTAATTTGTAAATTCTCCATAAAATTGACTAAAATGAATCTTCATATGCTCAGTTGGCAGGTATTATCAACATGCATGGTAACATACATGCATAAGCTGTAATTGAAAAGTTTGTAATATTCAGTGCTCTAGTTTAATTGGAGGAAGCATCTAAAAAACCAATGGAGTAAAAAAAAAAACGTCTGAGATCCGAGTTATTAAGTCTGTATGGGTGTTTTAACACATAGTGCCCTAAAGCCAACTGGTTTGGGAGTCACTGGCCCAAAGCTCGCTACATGGATCAAGGATGTTGCAAAAATATATATATATCTGAGGTCTAAGTAATTAAGTCCGTAGGGGTGTCTTAACACCTGGCGCCCTAAAGCCAACTGGTTTGGGAGCCACCGACCCAACACTCGCTACATAGATGGAAGATATTGTATATAAATAAAAAAAATCAAAGAAAAAATCAGAAAAATCCGAAAAATTATTCCATTACTACAAAAAGGTGTGAATTCTGATAAAAATTTAGGACAAAAATATTACTCTCTTATCAACTGCGCTTGTGACTGTTGTGGGCAAAAATGAGTTGTTTAATATTTTGTTAGCTGTGCATATGGAGAATGGTAATTATAATCAGAGAATTTACTTATTCAGTAATTTAGAAAGAAAGAAAACAACTAGTGACTTGGAGTAGAAGTTTCACCTGATTAGTCACTAACTTCTTTATTCTCTTTTCTCTTGTCTTTTACTTTTGTGTGCATTAGTTTCACTACCTTTTTAATTTTGTAAAATGTTTGTGGGTATCATTGCTGTAAATCCTCACGAGACTACAACTCGTCCACTAGGGACACCTAGAGGTTTAAAGGCTTGTTGCATATGCTAAATGCAACCGTGATCCCTACGAAAGTGGCTTAGTTAAATTTTATTTTAAAGATGTTTATGTTATTTTATTATGTATTTTGCTCGAGGACTAGCAAAATGTTAGGTTTGGGGGTGTGATGAGTGGTAAATGTATCACTATTTCCCACTCATTTGACCTAATATTTTGTATAGTTTCTTGATTTTTGTGAATATTTTGATGTGTTTTATGTTATTTTGTAGATAAATAAAGTTTCAGGACATTCTGGAGGTGATTTGGGGCCAAAACAGTGAAAAAGAACACAAAAGGGCAATTTTGTCATTTGGTGCGTCGCGACGCCTAAGGTGCGCCGATCCATGCTAACGTGCGCCAGGGACACATGTCAGAATCTGAGAAGTTTGACTTTGCTAACATGGTCCAACTTTGCTAACGTGTGTCGTGCCACGTGTCAACATCACAGCCGATCTGCTAACATGCGCCGTGCCACGTGTCATCATCCTATGGTGCCGACAATCGCCATCGTCACGTGTCGACACATGTCATCCCGCGTGTCAGCTACGTCATCATCCACGTCAGCAGAAGACCGAGTCAACCTGCCACGTGTCAGCCACGTCATCATCAGCCAATCACAGCGTGCCACATGTCGTAATTCTATGGTGCCGACAATCACTTTCGCCACATGTCGCCACGTCAGTGTCACGTCATCGCCATGTCAGCTCAATTATTGACTCATTTATCCGAATTACCACGTGGCAGATAAGAATCTGAAATGGACGAATCAGCACTTGACACGTCAGCGCGTCGCGACGCAAGAAGAAACGTGCGCGTCGCGACGCGCGGGGCTTATTGACGCCTATAAATAGAGCTCAAAATTTCAATTTCAGATGTACCTTTTTCTCTGAATTCTCTAATTTAAATAGAGAGTTTTCTATCTAGTTTATTTTAATTTCAGTTTTGTAATTAATTTTAATTTCGTTCTATAATAATAGTAATTTACTTTCTTTACTTTTACAGTTTTTACTATTCAACATGAGAAGGTAACTTCCCCCTGCTAGGGTGAAAGGTAAAACTTTTATTACTGCTATTTAGATTAATCTCCCTTAAATATAATATATTCACTATTTAAAATTTGACTTAATGAGAATACCGCTATATTGGTCGGTTGGTAATTCATTTTAAACTGGTTTAAACCTGACTAAGCAAGGATACCGCCAGATTGGTCGGTTGGTAATTAAATTTTCTTACCACCTATATGGCAGGTTTATTTTGGTTCCGCCTTTATGGCTGGTTGGACTTAATTTGACTTAATCAGGTTACCGCCTATATGGCTGGTTGGTAAAATAATCACAAGTTAATATATTATATTAATGGAGATATCTAAATTAGTAGTAGTAAAAGTTGATCCTTTTACCTTAGCATTTTATTTTATTGTAATTTACTTTTCAGTTTTTACTTTACCGCAATTACTTTTCCGTATTTTTATTTTATGTCTTTTACTTTTAATTTTTACTAGGCCTAGTTATGTGTCGTAACTAAGTTAGTTATATGGGGTTGTGATGAATTCTAATATCACCGGTTTATAAGGGGTTATTTTATAGTTTGGGTAATTTAAAGGTTTACTTATTAAGTCTTAAGCTTAATGTGTCTTGTTAATTGGCCACTAATAAGATTGATCTGGTAAATCTAAAATAAACTTGACAAAAAAATTTTAGGTTTCAGCCTTAGACTTAATAGCCCACGATCTTCCTTGAGGATAGATAACCCTTTAATAGATTTCCTTACAGGATAGACATATACCTGTCGGGCGGGGTAGCCATAATTGGAACTTAAACTTAATGAATCCAGGTAATTTGGTTGACAAAGACATTTGGTTCAATTGGGTTATACTAGGTATTTGCGTCTGACCATCGACAAAGGCTTTCGCATAATTTCGTGTTCCAGGTTAGTAAACCGATTTATTACACAAACATGAAATAAGTACTTCATCTTTTAAAAGATATTAGAAAGATTCACAACCCTAGATAGTTTCCTATTATTGAATTTTCTTAAACCTACTTTCGTGCAATTTTATTTACTTATTTTTAAATTCAAAATCATCACCATTTCAAATCAATCAATCAACCTGTTAGATACTAGTAATCATCTGACCTCATTAAATTAATAGATCAAGTATTAAGTCCTCGTGGGATCGATACTTTTTATACTACTTGAACGATACGTGCGCTTGCGTTATACGCTTGTGAAAGCACCGGTCAACATGAATTGGCCCAGAATCAACCCCAACACGACCGGCATGATATGGAACTATCGAGAATTTATAAAGCCGCTGAGGTTGGCTATAGACATTCTCAACAACTACCTCCTTAAAATCACATTGGGGACTGTGAGCAAGGCAGTAGCGACGGCGTGGGACGGGAACACGCAAGGGATAACTCGCTCGAGCATCGAGGTAATAAAAACTCTTTTATTTTCACTGATGATCTTAGCTATCGTAATGTCTAGCTCAGTAGGAAAAGGGACGAGCAGCCAGCCTGCAACCCATCTAACAAGGAAGAGGTTCAGCGATATCCAACTGAATATAACGACCTTAGAGAAGTGCTTCAGCGCTCAAGGGTTGATCAGGTCCAGGGAATTGATAGGCG
This sequence comes from Zanthoxylum bungeanum, assembly GCA_019454045.1. NCBI lineage: Eukaryota > Viridiplantae > Streptophyta > Magnoliopsida > Sapindales > Rutaceae > Zanthoxylum > Zanthoxylum bungeanum. Next base: position 67,095 of record SKCR01044528.1, on the reverse strand, counting down.
AGGTGGACCACCACAGTAGCAAGGGTGATGCACCCAGAATAAATCGAACCCCCTACGGACCACGAGTTATACTTGGGAGGTCAGTCGCGTAGGGGTTCAACAGTACAAACCACGAAAAGGCAAGATAATGACATTTAGGAGCTCGTGCGGTGCCTGGAAAGGATAAATCAGTGACGAGGTGCACAAGTAGAGCTCGCAAATAGATACACGCAGCAAAGCCCATTCACATTGGAAATCACCAATGAGCCGCTGCCCGACTCTTTGAAAATATCGAATATCTCCACTTACAAAGCAACGATCGACCCGTTCAGCCACCTAGACGCCTTCAACATTTAGATGGATTTGGTAACGACGAACAACAAATTCAAATAGGAGTGTTTCTTGATGATGTTAGGCGAGGTATCTAGGAAGTGGCTGCGAGGTATGCCGACGGGGAGTATTTTGAGTTGAGAGCAATGCAAGAAGATGTTCCTTCAACAATATCATGCTCTCAAAAGGCAGCGAGTCCCACTGTGTCACCTCATAACGATTTATCAAAAACAAGAGAAGCAGGTGAAGGATTACTTGGCCCTTTTTCAGCGGGAAACAAGTTATGTCAACATGAATGGAGAAGAGTGGTGTAGGACACAGAAACTGGACGACACATGCTGTTCTAGACTCAGGGCCTAGTTGGGAGTACGGAGTAGCCAACGAAGGACTAAACCGGAGAATGATGGAGTCGCCACCCGGTGTGAACCGGGAAAATGATTTAAGGCCGCACTCACCCCTCGCAAGGGAAGACCTCAAACCGTTGGGTTCGGAATGGTCCCTTACTTATGTCATTTGTAATGATTGGATTTGTGTAATATTAACCTAGTTTACGAGACATGCATTGGTGGAGATTATTCTAAGCGCATTACAACTTAAATTCTTGATACAAAAATAATTAATTACATCACGCTTAAAATAAAACAACATTACAACAACATAATCATGCTTCAAATACAAATTTAAGTGAAATGAAATATGTGAGCCTATTAAGTGGTACGGGGCGTTGTATCCCGAGTGCAAACCATATTACCGTCCATTCGGATTCGGCTATGGAATTTATGTCCGGGTTTCCATCCAATATACCACAAAAAAGGAACACATATTCCATTCACCCAAAATTACATCACGTACTAATTAATAACATTCATGCGACCGAAACATAAATTACATTTATTTCGTGTAAACTAATTCTAAATGACATGCTAAAATAGCCAAATAAACTACATGCATTTCTACGTCATTATTTCATGTAAACTAATTCTAAATGACATGCTAAAATAGCAAAATAAACTACATGCATTTCTACGTCATTATTTTATGTAAACTAATTCTAAATGACATGCTAAGATAGCCAAATAAACTACATGCATTTCTACGTCATTATTTCATGTGAACTAATTCTAAATGACATGCTAAGATAGCCAAATAAACTACATGCATTTCTACGTCATTATTTCATGTGAACTAATTCTAAATGACATGCTAAACTAATCATTCATGTTAATCAAACAAAAATACATTTCTTAAATCATTATTTCATGCAAATACATTTAATAACGTGTTATACTACCTACTCATGCCAAAATACCACACAATAAATTTTCTAAATCATTATTTCATGTGAGAAAAATCAATAATAGGTGCCCTCAGGTCTAACCTTTTTTGCGTCGTCTTTTGGAAGCACGTTTCACATCCGTCGGAAGGGTTGATGCTCCGCAACTTTTCTGGTTTGCTGGTTCCCCTTTTCCTTGGTTGCCCTGCTGATTTGCTCGTTGTTTTCCCTCCGCTTTTCTGCCGCCTTGTTGCTGTCTTGTTTAGGCCACTGGTTTGCTATGGATTAGGGGGTTGTTTTGGTGATGGTTTGGGCGTGAATATTAGGGTTAAACTGGGCAGAATGTGTGCTGGTTCCAGGGACTAAATATGGTCAGTTTGTGCGTGAATATTAGGGGTGAATGAGGGCTGTTTATGAGGGCTGGTCTGGATGCAGTTTGGCGTGAGTAATGGGGGCTTATTTCAGTGGCAGTTTTGACGTGAAGTGTGGCTTATCTTGGGGCTGTGTATTGGCGTGGATGGAGCTGCTGTAGTGAGGGCAGTGGGCGTGACTTTGGGAGGCAGAATAGAGCTTATTGGCGTGAGGCTTTGGCGTGGGCAAAGGGGAGTAGTTTCTCAGGCGATGTGGGATTAAATGGAGGGAGCTGTGGGCGTGATAGGGGCGTGAATTGCTAGCAGTTTGGGCGTGGCTTTGTGCGTGGGAATTGAAGGCAATTAAGGTAGGCAGTTTCCTAACCAATGTGGGACAAAGTGAAGGGGTGATGAGTTGCAGTTTCTTCGATGGTTTGGGTGTTTTCACGGTAGTTTATGGTTGGTTTTTTATGTGTTTCAGGGGGCTGATTTGCTGGGGTATCTTGTGTGTTTCAGGGGCTGGTCTGGAAGGCTATATTGGCGCACTTCCGAGGCTGAAATGAGGGCAGTTTAGGCGCACTTCAGAGGCTAAAATAGGCGTGAGATTCAGGTCTATAATGGGGGACTTTGGGGTGAATTATGGGGCTGAAATAGAGGGTGTTTTGGGCGTGAATTAGCCAGTGAAGGATGGCAGTTTTGGCATGAAGATTGAAGGCTAAATGAGGCAGTCTGCACGGGAAGCAGTGAGTTGCTTGAAGACAAGGGCTGATTTGGAAGTGATGAAGGGCATGAAGATGGGCAGTGAAGGAGGGGCTTTGGGCGTGTGTTGTAGGGAAATAAGGGGGCTGGTTTATGATCTCCAAATGCTAAGTGTATACTCAAATGTGCTTTATGTCTCTTGATCTGTGCTAGGTCCTTCAAGGCAGAAAGATGTGTGTTTATATAGGCAATTTGGAGTGCATTTAATAGGTAGGCCAAGGGCAATTAATTTGATACCAAACTTGGTTGAAATGTAATGCATAATTGGATGGCTTTGTTGACATATACAAATGATAATTTGAAAATGAATCAAAGGTGGTGGGATGGTGATGGGCGTGGGGTGTAAGGAGTTAATGGTGTGGGGGGAGTGCTTGACTTGGTGAGGGAGGCCATTAAATGGTGTAGGGTTGGTTTAATAAATGGTTTGAAAAATTAATATTAAGGTAAAAGGTAAGGTCAAAAGTTAAAGTGAATAGGTAGAAGGGTAAGTCATGATGGAATAGTGTAAGGAGGGTAACAAATGGTGTCAAGGTCATGGGCCTCCTAGGTGGTGGGCTTGGGTATGGATTTGGGTTCTTGGGCCGAGCATAAGCGGAGATCCAACGAGCAAATCAAAGCTAGACAACCAAGTTAAATCCAACAATAATTTCAATTTCCAACTTTACCCTTCCGACGTCCGTTTCCTGCAACTTCCACGACATAAAAGGTAGTGCCTCCTTACGAGACTCGTCATTGGGCATGATATGTAAAAATGCAGTGTCTACAAGTGGCATACATTAAAAAAAACCTATACAAGTCCCATGTGATAATGTTGCATGAATTTTACGAGAGAGCATAAAAATATATCTGTATGGAAGAGACATCCGGCTCGAAGAAATCCGATAATGTTAAAATAAATAAATAAGTGAGCTCAAATACCAAGAAAAAAAAGGGCGATCGACAAAAGCCATGATAAGAGTCGAGATGAGCGCAGAAATGATGACCTCACCAACTTCTTCACCGCTCAAAAGGTAAGGAATGATGGGTTTCAAATGAAATTGGGCCGTTTCGAGGTCTATGTACAACTTTCAGACACACGCAACACAAAGAATACTTTGGGACGCCTCACCTAATGGTGTCCCCCTACAGGAACACTAAGAAGTTCTGTCACTACCATAATGGTATTGGGCATGCAACTGTGGACTGCTTCGGGCTAAAAGACGCCATCAAATATTTAATAAGAATGGGTTTTTGAGAGATTATATGATGCGACCCATGGGAAAATCACAGCAATGCAATGAATAACATCACCTCGACAGCAACAACAAGGCGGAACCTTGCAAGAACAAGGCCGAACCTTGCAAGAATAAGGCCCATCTAATAAAACCATCAACACAATCCATGAGGGTCCACATATTACGAGTCATCAAATAAGACCCCACACTCGATACGCATGGAAGCAGCATGTCCACCAATGACTTTTATGTCGGCTAAGAGCGACCTTATTAGTTTGTGATACTCGAAGGGATAACTTTTGGAGCGGAGGATGCCCACGGTGTGTATTGGCAACATAATGATACCATTATCATCAAAATAGTAGTAGGTAACATCGACATGCGATAGGTGATGATAGATAATGAATCTCGGTGAATGTGCTGTTCAATAGTGCATACGATCAGATAGATTTGGTACCTGAGCACCTAAAGCTCGCTCATGAGCCACATTATAGGTTCAAATGAGACTTTATAATACCAAGAGGCATGATCACACTACCTCTAACTCTAGGCAAGCCCGAAAGGTTTGCACCACACTAGCTGACTTCCTAGTGATTGATTACGCGTCAACATACAATGCGATACCGGAACTGCCTACTTTGAATGATTTGGAAGTTGTCCCATCCACACGATACTTATGTGTGAAATTCTAAACTCAAAAGGAGGACGTATGTGGTTAGCTAACCCCGTATTGGTACAGAAGAAGAATGGGAAATGGAGGACGTGCATGGATTTCACCGACCTTAATAAAGCATGCCTCATGGATAGTTTCCCCTTGCCCAGGATCGATCAATTAGTGGATGCGACAGCAAGCCATGAGCTATTAAGTTTCATGGATGCGTATTCAGGATACAACCAAGTTCCGATGTATGAACTTGACGAAGAGCACACTGTAGTAGTTAAATGGGGTTTACCGCTATGCTTATGACGTCGACAACCACTACACGGTTGGGTTCACAGCCTATAGAGAGTACGAATAGTCCCACGGGGGACTAACCAGAGAATAATAGAGTCGCCACCAGGTATGAGAAACCAAGAATGATTTAAGGTGCACTACACCCCTCACAAGGTCCAATATTAAATTTTTTTGGGTTCGAATTGGTCTCTTACTGATGCAAGTATAATATTCAAGCTTAAAGGAGGTATCCCCATATCTTATAATGCAGTCACATGCAATACAGTTTATAAAGCACAAAATGGCACAAATATGAATTATAAGGAAGAGTGAATAAATTAAATGTCCATAAGTTATTACAACCTTGATAAAATAATAATGAAATTGTTCTGGGCAAGCATCATGTAGGCCTGGCCTCGGAGAAGCCTGGCCAGACATGGCCTAAGGTTGGCCAGACATGGAATAAAGTCGGCTGGATATGTTTGTAAAAATCAAGCCGGATTTAAATAAAGTCAGGCCGGACATACTACGTAGTCCAGAAATATAGAAATATAGATATGCATAAATAGATATAATAAATATTGAGTTTGATACATTCATAACGAAATGGACATCCCCAGTGGTATGTGGTGTTATATCTTGAGTACGAACCATATTACCGTCTATTCCGAATCAGTTATAAAACTTACGTCCGGGTTTCCATCCTATATACCATATGATCATACGGTCGAATATACCACATGTCAAGCCATACATAGGACATTGCAGGCCGGACATGAGACATGTTAGGCTGGATATTATTTATATATCTCACAATAAACAACATAACATGCATATCAATTCTGCATTGGCCAATAAAATAAACAAACATATATTAACAGATAAAATAATATAATAAAACAAGTAATCATGCATAAATTAACGATGACGAGCGTAACATCGAAAATAGCTAAGCATACAATAAGCTATAGATTACAATAAGTATGGCCGAATATATCTATATCTGTTCAGGTGTGTGCATGTCTTGCCGGACGTAGTGTACGTCTGGCTGGAGATACTTTATCAAAATCAGAATCTCATATGCGAAGAAATATTCAAAATGGTGCCCACATGTCGTATATTTATCCAATGTAGCTAGGCTTTGACGATATTTCTGATCATTGGGTTGTTTCTAAATTCGTGTCGCGAGGAGGAAACTCCAAAGATTAGTGTTTATCTCTCTTTCTCTCTCTAGGATTCAAAAATATCAGAATTTCAGGGTTTCTTCAAGGTGGATCCGAACTAGCCTTCAAGGGAGGAATATTGCCTCTTTTTATAGTGCGAATGAGGTTTAAGGATGGAAGGAGGAGCAATATCCCATTTCTCCCTAAATTTATCCCGAGTGATTGACAATTAAAACGTCAGACACAGCTCGAACTATGTCTACCGAATTTAGGGTTGGGGATATACCTCCGGTCAGATATAATCAAGCCCGTGATTCCAACTATTTTAATTTCGAACATGTCCGGACGGCTATTAGATTTCAATTATATGTCCGTATGGATGTAATCAAGCCCCATAACTTCAGTAACCGACAATCTGCTTGTTCACTGACAAATGTGTTTTATACGGCCGAATTTAGGGTTTTCAAGGCATGTCCGGCCGAATGTTATGGCTAGAGAGAACGTAGGCTGGACATATGTGATCTTCGGCTTGCCTTTGTCTACGTTCCTTGGAATTCATTTCCTTCTTGGCATTCATGCTTATAATTCTCTAATTTTCAGAAGTTGTCCCCGTAAGAGACTTATTATCGGGCTATGCATAAAAATATAGTGTCTACAGTCGCAAAAGACTCATCATCTTTTTCTGGCATTCATTTTACAATTCCCCAATTTTTAGACAGTGTCCCTATAAGAGACTCATCATCGGGCTATGCATAAAAATACAGTGTCTACATTCTGCCCCACTTTGGTAGGCTTGTGCAGTGTGTGACAGTGATATGCCTGTTAGGGTTGGTGCTCGGAGTGCCAATCCGGATTGTATTTATGTCCGATTCATGAATACGAATAATTCATTTTTCCATAATATTACTTATTTAATGGTAGCACCTCTTATCTTTTATACACATATTCGATCTAATTATGATTAGATTGAAACTAAATCCTATTTAGTGACACGTGTATATTAGACAAAGACCATATGATTTATAATGTAGTGCACAGTTACCATGTAGTTTGTAATCGACATTGGGAAGCGTCACTATAAGTGTATATCCTTAAATAAAGTTCCTTGTCAAGATTTACTAACACGGGTCGGTTAGTAAAATCCGCTGAGACCAGTACATGTCGTATATCGTGACTTGGTCCGATGGTTTATCCCAATGAACCATGAGTCTCAGGAGACTCATATAGACATGTAGGTATTTATTTGATAAACACTGAACGACTCACTGGAGATTTCCTAATAGATGGTACACCAATGTCAATAGGAATCTTCTCGAGTTGAGCAAGCAAAGTGGTCCTTCGACTTGAGATACCACAGTAGATATATGAGTTATCCTTCACAATTTGATGGAAGTCACGTCACCGATTTATTTAGATCAGACCTCCGCTTGTTTGTTGGGTGTGGACTGATGCTCATGATATCCAGTGCGTATCAAGATAAAATCCATCAGTCCTGTGTACTGGGCATAAGTTTCCTACACGTGTTTGCGATCTAGTAAATCCATGACCGTAGTATAACTTCGAAAGCGAGTTCCGAGTGTTATCTATAGATTGTAAATTTGAAAGTCGATTATATTATACCATAAGGATTTGACATTCTTTATCTATATCCCAGGTATAATATGGATAGCCTGTGACAGAGGAATTATATGTATGCAATGACCTCAACTTGCATAGTTTAGAGAGATTATTTATGATCGTCATAATTCATGAGTGAGTGAATTATGGACATGAAATTGGATTCCGTGACGGATAAACCTAAACTTAAAGAGTCCTACAATATGAAGTGTACTCGTTGAGCACTTGGGCAACGCGTTATGAATAATATAGATTATTCATAATACTTCACTGAATTAAATGAGTTAATTCGAACCATTTAAACGGTTAAACGAAAATACATGCATTATGGGCATTTCGGTCAATTAATAATTAATGTGTATTTGTATTAGATACAATATTTGATTTGATACATATTAATTATTTGTCAAATAAGACTTTGACACATGCCATTAATATATGTATTTGTTATTTAATGTAAATAAAAATACATATATGATAATAATTATATTAATTAATTATTTAGATATTTAAATATTAAATATTTGAATAATTAAATAATATCTATATTACATAAATGTTATGCAATATGTTTGATTATTATTGGTTATATGTGGCATGATTTTAATTAAGCTTGAAGTGTGCAAATTTGATTTGTCAAACTTAAAGCTTATCTTTATTTAATTAGATTAAATTATAAAAATGACTAAAATACCCCCTAGGTCGGTTTTGGCTTGAATTTTAAAGTGAAAATTTTGTTTTTCCTTTTTTTCTCCAAGCCTTGGCCAAAACCTCCATTAAAGAAAGCTCTCAAATATTTGTTTGAAGAAACAAAGAAAAGAGTGAAGAATTCAAGGAAAAGCTTTAAGAAAGTTGAAGATTAGTAGGTAATATTTAATATTCTTAAGTGTAGAAAATTAGTTTCTTATTCTTGAATTACTATAATGGTTCTAGGGTTTATTCACTTTTTATAAATTGGGGCCTTTTGATTTGGAGGATGGATTTGGAGGCTAGATGCATGTGTGAAGTTTGATTGGATGATATTAGTGTAATATTGATTCAATTTTATCATTTGATGACTTCTTGCCATTCTAGAGTGTTATAATTACTGTTGTAATGCCTAGAATTATTCTTGGGTGCTTCATTGGTGGTGGCTTGGATTTGTGTTATGATTAATGTGATTAATATTAGGAAATTGGATTAAAGCATGAAATATTGATATTTTTGGTTTCTGGATCAGATCTGGAAAAACTGGGTTTATGGTGATGAAAATTATGTCATATAAATGTATTGGATGTGTTTTGGGTATTGGAACAATTTTCGGAAACTGTTTCGTAGTTGAAATATGCGAAAATGGAAATAACGGCGTTACCAGGTGACTTTTGAGCCAACTGGGTGACGGCTGCCCAAATAGTGAATTGGTCACTGTTCGGGCAGCCTATGAACTGCCCTAATACTGTTGGGGCTGACCTGGGCAGCCCCCATGTGCATTGGGTAGTCGTTTCGGTCAAAAGCGCGTTTTATGCCATTTTGTGGAAAAATATTTTTATAAAAGTTTCACGATGTTTCTTAACTATTTATGTCGTTATTTGATATCGAATTAATATGTTTAGGTGAAATATGAATGAATTATTCATATTGGATATTGAATAATTTATTCGGTAATTTAAAAAATTTTAAAATTATGATTTCACCCAAACCGTGAGCTTCCGCGCCAAAACCCCAACAAAATTGGTATCAGAGCAGGTCTGATCCTTCATCCCTTACATTAGTCATGCTTGATATATGATATATAATCAAATTTTGATGTTTGCACATGCATGTAATTTAGATGTTTCTTGACTTTTAGTTATAATCTAACGGGAAATGTAACGAAAATTTAATGGTTAAGTTAAGTTATGTTTTCTAAGGTAGAATTGAACAGTTTAGAAATTGATCTAGATTAATTTCTGCATTTTATGTAGAGCAATACTTTCTTGAGGAATTTCCCCGCTTAAATAAGGATATGTATTGGATGCATGTTTCTTGGTTCGTCTTGTCAATACGATTTATGGGTATCTTTCTATGGCTGCATCCGAGAAAGTGCCAAAGCAATGAGGATGTAGTTGATAGAATTTTATAGATGCCGGATGTATATTTGATACTAGACAAATTCAAGTGAAAGTGGAAATCCTGAACGTGCCAAAGCTGTCAGGACTACACCAGTAGCTTGAGTTTGTTATTGGCAAGTGAAGCCTTGATACGCCTCATTGTGAACATGCCAAAGCTGTCATATCGAGAAACGACCAGGACCAAAATCAGGAGTCACAGTGAGTGTGATTAACAATGAGTTGTCTACCAAATGAATATACGTAGGCGAGATCGTGTCAGAGCTGTGAGTCGAAATATATTCATGGGGTACACTTCTCACTATGGAATTCAATTTAATTATTGAATTCCCGTTTTTCATTGGGGATTACGGTATTACGTAAAATAGTGGGAGACACTGCTGGTTAAAAATCCATAACTAATGCAGTGCATAATATTATGAAAATTGCTGCTTTTGTTTTCCTTTATTCTATATTGTTAATAGAATTAAACTTCTAATCCACTGCATGCATATTTATATATATATGTTTTCTGACTTCACTTATGGTTTCAGATTTCTAGAATAGGTTCTAGATTTATAGTAGACTTGGATATTTTTAGATTAGTCAAAACCATCGGGAACTGTTGTTCCGATTTTCTTGAAAATCAAGATGGTTAGTGACTTTGTTACTAAGTCACGATAAGTAATCTAAATAGATATCTATTTTAGGATATAGTTATCTAGAGAGAATAGTTTCTTGTGCGGTAATAATTGACGTGAATTAGTTCATGTCTCGAGATTCTTGACTGGCATTAAGAAAACCCCATTAAGTATTTGTTTATCTGATAATGACGTTTCTTCGCTTTAGTGACCTTTAGAGGTAATGTGTCAGACACAGTTTGCTAATCAATTATCTACAATTGTTGTGAATAGTTGAAGGCAAATTATAAAGCTAAAGAAAGGAGATGTGTATAGTTGTGTATAGAGAATATCGATTCTCACAATACGACAACTATATGTATTGGATATCAGATCTCCCGTCTAGTTATTTAAAATATTGTTTAATGATTATTTTGATATTTGATATCAAAACTTGTGACTATTGGATAGTTACTTGTTCTTTATAAACAGTTGTTACATATTTTAATATGACTAGTAGTGTCATTGATCAAGAGATAAACATTAAGAAATATATTCAGTTAACTAAATAACTTAGAACATTGTTTTATGAGATTTTATCATATAAGCATTAGTGCTTATTCCGTATCGTAAAGGATGGTCTGATACAAGATCACACCATATATTCTTATCTATTTAATGAATAATATATTCAGGATGTGATTAAATCTCATTTAACCAATGATTGTCATTGGACCACAGATTTATTAAAGTAATACATTGGATGTATGTAGTTTAATGAATTAGAAATTGCCTTGATAGTTTTCTTTACTTCGTCACTTAGTTAATGAGTTGTCATGACTTAGTTACGTGTTTCTAAGAGAATATATATTGAACGTCCTACATGGTTCGAGAACTTTCATTATGTTTCTGATGAAACGCGGATAACATATTTTGAATGATTCAAAGATATTCTATTTGAAGTGTTGAAAACTATATTTTTAAAATTCATCGTGAGTCTTTGAATTGTTCAAGAATGTTTGATATGATCAAACATACGAATTTATGGCAATTAGTTCTAAAGTTATTTAATGAATTTGATTCTTACTCAATATGATTCTTCTACGATTCCATCGTGATAGAATTGGTTAGTGGAAGAAATCGAATCTTATATGATTTGATTTGTTTGATATTCAGTGTTACCAAATTAGTTTTCAATACTCTTGGGATATGCTCCAGAAACACTAATTCATCTTTTTAATTAAGATTCCATTAGTTTCTACAGTTACGTATATGATATGTATAAGTAGAAAATTCGAATCTTAAAAGGTTTGAGATTTGAATCTTTCTTTTGTATAATGGTTATTTAATTGAAAGTACTTGCGCCTTGGAGGTACAAGTAAAAGTTTATCATTTATTATATTTAATAGAATATTGTATTCTATTTGATAGAATATATTTTCTACGATCCCGAGCAATAAAATAGTTTTATTACTTGATGTGTAACATTGGATGTTGACAGTTGTAGAAAAGACTTGACTTATTAAAGTTAAATGTGAGAATGATAAGCTATAAATGGAACTTCATAATTAATAAGATGAAAAGACCCTTAGTCAAATTTCGTATAAGTTCAATAGGATATCAGAATAATTTACAAAGTATTTGATACTTAATGATTCTGTTATTTTCTTTTCGAAGAAAATTATCCTATAAATTATAGTGGAAGCGATATTTGATATCAGTTTCGGAAGTTAGCATTGAACCATATATCTAAGATTGTTCATAGCTTACCACGATCAAGTTCAGAAATTGATTGAGCTTTCATTATGAATCGTTCATAAAATGTGCAAATTGTTTGCGCATCAAAAGCAAAGTGAGCTTATTAAAGGTTTGACCTTTATAGTATGACAGTGAGAAAAGTTAAACTCAGCTATCTATTGTAGATTCTGAGGAAACTTGTCTCCAGTCGCACTAATTGAACAATTAAAGATCTGTTGGTTAATGTCGATATTAAACTATGTATTGTGGCTAAAGAATGCAAAGTGGCATTCCTGAATGGTTTCTTCGAATAAGAGATCCATTATGGTTTCTTTGTTTGAAGAGTTCATTCTAGAATGGCAATAGAGTTTGTATTCTGCTAAGATCGCAGTTTGGTATAATGCTTTTAGAGCCTATTGTAGACTCATGTGAGCTTTCCAGAAATCTGTGTTCTCTAATTTTGATACAGTTAGATTGTCTGATTTTATCAAAGCATATAGATTATATATTTGATAGTAGGGTCAGTGGGAGGGTACACTTTTCTTTCTAGTATTGTATATCCTAACGACATTATCATTATTAATGTAATAATGAGGTTTTTGTAAGGTAAAAAGTTTACTTAAGTCTTCTTTCTCCGAGAAAGCAGTGGGAGTAGTCTCTGTTATATTTGATATAAAGTTTCATATATGATATAAAACTAAGAGACTTGTGAGATACTCCCATTAGTCGTGCATTAGATATGATCTAATAAAGGACACAGCAAAATTATCTGTATGACAGCTAGTATAACTGTTTGACAGTTAGTGTGTCTCTTGTATATAGTATTCATCTTTCGTAAATGATGGTTCCTTTGTCGAAAGAGAAATTGATTATAATGTCTAGTCAATTTTATGCATCATAGGATAATGGCATAATGAATACTATATTATGTGCGATTAAAGATATCTATTTAATCGTAATAGTTATGAGCTATTTTGATACATTGTAGCCCATAAGATGTGTCTTGAAACAAGTTCTTTGTTATCTTTAAGGTATTAAGAACGAGTTTCTTTTTCATGGAGAATATAATCCGCAACCATTAGGATCAAATTAGTTTTGAGTCTAATTATGACGTTAGATGGTCTATGTCATATAAAGTCAGAAAAGATGCAGTGGGAGTGTCACAGTTGATTCTACTATATTAGTGGAATTAGTTGGAACTTATGAAGTATTTACTTATGAAGTTGCGTAGTGACCTTATAGATTAGAAGCTTTGATATTAGTGTTGTGCTTGCGGTTGTCTCATAATATTTGGATTTGATCTATAAATACATAGAAAAATCAGTAGCTATAGTACAATATTGATATCGCATCTGAGTCATATTGATGTAGAACTTGGGTTCTACAAGATATTAATGATGATGGTTAAGGGAAACGATTGGGTTTATTGGACAAACTTAATTTGTTATAGCGGGCTTACTTGTTGTTGCCTACCTTTTGAGTGTTAGGTGAGCTCTTGAGGGCCATGAGTATGTGATACACATTTAGATGTGTATATGATACCGTGGATTGGCACTAGAGCAAGTGAGAGAAATTGTTAGGGTTGGTGCTCAGAGTGCCATTCCGGATCGTATTTATGTCCGATTCATGAATACGAACAATTCATTTTCCATAATATTACTTATTTAATGGTAGCACCTATTGTCTTTTATATACATATTCGATCTAATTACGATTAGATATCTAATTATGATTAGATTGAAACTAAATCCGATTTAGTGATACATGTATATTAGACAAAGACCCTAGGATTTCTAATGTAGTGCGCAGTTATAATGTAGTTTGTAATTGACATTGGGAAGCGTCACTATAAGTTGTATATCCTTAAATAAAGTTCATGGTCAAGATTTACTAACACGGGTAAAATCTGCTGAGACCAGTACATGTCTTATATCGTGACTTGGTCTGATGGTTTATCCCAATGAACCATGAGTCTCGGGAGACTCATATAGACATGTAGGTGTTTATTTGATAAACACTGAACGACTCACTGGAGATTTCCTAATATATGGTACACCAATGTCAATAGGAATCTTCTCGAGTTGAGCGAGAAAAATGGTCCTTCGACTTGAGATACCACAGTGGATATATGAGTTATCCTTCACAATTTGATGGCAGTCACGTCACCGATTTATTTAGATCAGACCTCCACCTGTTCATTTGGTATGGACTGATGCTCATGATATCCAGTGCGTATCAAGATAGAATCCGTCAGTCCTGTGTACAGGGCATATCTTTCCTACACGTGTTTGTGATCTAGTAAATCCATGGCCGTGGTATAACTTCAGAAACGAGTTCCAAATGTTATTTAGAGATCGTAAATTTGAAAGTCGACTGTATTATACCATAAGGATTTGACATTCTTATCTATATACCAGGTATAATATAGATAGCCTGTGACGGAATGACCTCGACTTGCATAGTTTAGTGAGATTATCCGTGGTCATCATAATTCATGAATGGGTGAATTATGGACCCAAAATTGGATTCTGTGACGGATAAACCAAAACTTAGAGAGTCCCACAATATGAAGTGTACTCGTTGAGCACTTGGGCAACACATTATGAATAATATGGATTATTCATAATACTTCACCGAATTAAATGAGTTAATTCGAATAGTTTAATCTGTTAAACGAAAATACATACATTAGGGGCATTTCAGTCAATTAATAATTAATGTGTATTTATATTAGGTACAAGATTTGATTTGATACATATTAATTATTTATCAAATAAGACTTTGACACATGTCATTAATATATGTATTTGTTATTTAATATAAATAAAAATACATATATGATAATAATTATATTTATTAATTATTTAGATATTTAAATGTTAAATGTTAAATATTTGAATAATTAAATAATATCTATATTACATAAATGTTATGCAATATGTTTGATTATTATTGGTTATATGTGGCGTGATTTTAATTAAGCTTGAAGTGTGCAAATTTGATTTGTCAAACTTAAAACTTATCTTTATTTAAGTAGAATAAATTGTACAAATGACTAAAATACCCTCTAGGTCGGTTTTGGCTTGAATTTTAAAGTGAAAATTTTATTTTTCCTTTTTTTCTCCAAGCCTTAGCCAAAACCTCAATTAAAGAAAGCTCTCAATTATTTGTTTGAAGAAACAAAGAAGAAAGTGAAGAATTCAAGGAAAAGCTTAAAGAAAGTTGAAGATTAGTAGGTAATCTTTAATATTCTTAAGTGTAGAAAATTAGTTTCTTGTTATTGAATTACTAGAATGGTTCTAGGGTTTATTTACTTCTTAGAAATTGGGGCATTTTGATTTGGAGGATGGATTTGGAGGCTAGATGCATGTGTGAAGTTTGATTGGATGATATTAGTGTAATATTGATTCAATTTTGTCATTTGATGAATTTTTTCCATTCTAGAGTGTTATAACTACTCTTGTAATGCCTATAATTTTTCTTGGGTGCTTCATTAGTGGTGGCTTGGATTGGTGTTATGATTAATATTAGGAAAATTGGATTAAAGCATGAAATATTGATATTTTTGGTTTCATGATAAGATCTGGAAAAAACTGGGTTTATGGTGAAGAAAATTATGTCATATAAATGTATTGGATGTGTTTTGAGTATTGGAACAATTGCCGAAAACATTTCTGGTGTTGAAATATACGAAAACGGCAAGAAATGATGTTACCCGATGACTTTTGAGCCAACCGGGTGACGGCTGCCCAAACAGTGAATTGGTCAATGTTCGGGCAGCCCATGAACTGCCCTAGTACCATTGGGGATGACATGGGCAGCCCCCATGTGTATTGGGTAGTCGGTTCGGTCAAAAACGCATTTTATGCCATTTTACAGAAAAATATTTTCGTAAAAGTTTCGCGATGTTTCTTAATTATTTATGTCGTTATTTGATATCGAATAAATATGTTTAGGTGAAATATGAATGAATTATTCATATTGAATATTGAATAATTTATTTAGGTAATTAAAAATTTTAAAATTACGATTTCACCCGAATCGCGAGCTTCCGCGCCAAAACCCCAACAATGCCTATCAAAGTCATGCATGTATTTTTACGTACCTGGCTTGCCAGGCATCACCAGACTTTCCTGGCCGTGTTTTAGTCTCATTGTTGTTTGATAGGCCCTCAGGCCCTCTGATGCTTCGATCAGTAGTAAGATGTTTTTAGTCTCAGGCTTTATTCTTGATGTTCTGAATGGTTTGCGGGCTTCATCTCTCAAGTCTTAATTCCCGAATCTTCATCATAAGGCTTCATCCCTCAAGGTTTCATTCCCAAATCTTAATCGCGAGGCTTCATCCAACAACGCTTCATTCCCAACTCTTCATCATGAGGCTTCATCCCTCAAGGCTTCATTCCTAACTCTTTATCGTGAGGCTTCATTCCTAAATCTTCATCTTGAGGCTTCATCCATCAAGGCTTCATTCCCAAGGCTTCATTCCTAACTCTTCATGTGAGGCTTCATTCTTAAAGGCTTCATTCCCAAATGGTAATGTGAGGCTTCATTCCCAGGGTTGTCTAATGTTCATCCTTATTCCCGAGGTTTCACTTCATTCTTGGAGTATTCTATAATCTAACCTCATTTTTTCTGTTGTAGTCATTTCAAGACTCAACTGTGCTGCTTTCAACTATCATGTTCGGGCAGTCTCCGCCCCTATTATTTTTAGGCGGGCTTCGCCCCCAATATATTTTCATTCTGACTATCAAGTGCTCAATTCCTTAAAGGCTTTAACTTTTGACTGTAACTGAGCTATCTGTAGCTTGCTCCAACTCTTAGGGGTTTGCTTTGTTCGAATTTTCCTACGAAAGAAATATTAGTTGTGTGTATGAATATATGTATATGTGCAAATGATCTTTAATTGCATGCCCACTCTTTGGCCTGTTGGAGTGCAGGAGCCGCGACACCTCTTCTGTGGAGGTACCATCAGGGTTATCAGATCATGGATTTTGCTTCCCAAATCTCATTTACCATAGAATGACGCTTCACATGTTCTCAGAAAATTTTCTTGAAATTCCATCTCTTTCAAAAGGAAAGTATTAGCTAAATTCGAAATTCAATTTCAAGAAAGGTTTCACCTTTCAAATGTTTCTCTGTGCATATGTGATTCTCCTACCAAGAATTGTGTGCAACCAGATTGGTTTATACTAGCGCCACGTGTAGATCTGTGCTAACACTTTAGTTAATTTCATATTTTCCTCTTGCTAAGGTAATCTAACACCCAATTAAGAATCATCAAAAAATATTTTTTCCAAAGTTTATTTTATATAGTGTTTATCCTCATCCCTAACTTCCTTAAGCCGTCAAACTACCTTTTGACTTAATAACTCCACATTTGTGATGCGAGCCTCTGGTTACTCAACAATTTCATTAGCCCAAGTTGCTTTGCATACTCAATAATTGAATTTTCTTTTGACGCCAAAGTTTTCTTGAGGTTCAGAATACTATTGGTTAATAAATAATTCAAACAGTATAGTAGTTTTTGGAATTGCCCATTTTTTTTCTCTTTTTTCTTTTGTGCTTCTTTTTTTTCCTCCATTTTTCTTTTTTGCTCTCGTCATCTCCTTAACCCAGTGTCATCTTATCCCTAACTTTCGAAAAGAGTCAAATGAATGTCAAGTGTCTTGACCGTCTCTACAAGTTGTGCCACTATAAATTCTTTCTAATAGGCAATATAATTCTAAGCTCAAGTTTTAGTGCGTAATTTTTTAAGATAGCATTCTACTAGTGATTCCAAAGTTAAAATATCTTTCAAAATTCAGACATTCCCATCGTTATCAAGAGATGATATATATTTGAGAAAGAATGAATTTTATTTCATCATTGAAATTTGAAAAGGTCATTACATAATAAGAAAAGACAAAATGCAATGCAACAATTATACATGGGAGTGGTGCCCCTCGGGATCATGTATCTTGCCTTCATCGTTCAAGTCTTGAATCTCATGTTTGAAGCGGGTGCAATTATCTGTATCATGGCCTCTAACCTGATGGAAGTAACAATATTGGTTTAGATCCATGTAGTGGGTTATTGGGTTTGGCATCGGTCTTTGTTCTAGGGGTTTCAACTGACCTTGTTTCTTTAATTTCTCGAACACCTTTGATTGAGGTCTGCCAAGGTTTGAAAATCTTCTGTTTTGGATAGAAGTTATTTCAGGTTGGCTGAGCTTTATTTCAGAAGGCCCTTCAGCGGTCTTCCTATTTTGGCTATAATAATTTCTATATTTCGCCTATTCCTTTTCTATATCCATGACTGTCTTTTTCAATAGTCTAAAACTGAGATCATGGAGGTCATCCTCCTCAGTATGTTGAAGATAGAGGGCTTAATGCCATTAATAATCATTTTGATTTGGTTCTTCTCTAAGGAATTGTTTGTATTCTTAAAAGTTTGCTTCTCTAGAGGTCGACATATTCTTTGAAGTCATTTCTGATATTTTGAACTCAGATGGAAATTGTTCTTCAAAGGCCAGTGTACCATAATCAATGAGGTCTTCATGCTTGCCCTTCATTTTTTGGGCCACTATTTCCATTTGCTCTTTCAAATTCTGGAGCTCGGCCTCAGTTTGAGATTTGGGTATTTTACCTGCAGTATATTCAGCCATGTCATCATACAAAGTGGGGATCATCAGTTCCCTTATTTTAGGCTCGTCACACATCATCTCATTAGTTTCAGCTCTTGCTGCCTGAGATGTTGTTAAGTTGGCAATAACATTATCCAAGTTTTGTCACTATTCTACCATTTTATTCATAATTGTTTCCAATTGATCTACACAGAAACTATCACTGCTAGCCATTTCTGGGCTTGCTAATTACTTCTTGACTAGTCTGCCTTATTTCCTAACCCACTGCGCCTTTGTGATGGCTATAACTAAAAATGGTTAATATGATGTATGCATACATGAAATGCAAGATATGCTCAAACATCAGCATATACCCTTCCAACCTTATTCCTCCAACACACGTGGTAAGTCTATATCTACCATAGGTTTGGCTTAGCCTACATAGCGACAAAGGGGTATATAAGCTCGTTCTCACTTATGCTACAAAGGATAAACCTTGGATAATTCGGTTCCATTTTATCCTAAAAGACAAAGGCCGCTCATTTAAAAAAAATGGTTAAGCCTAATATGGGATCTTGCCATTACCTGAAGATGATGGATTGGAACCTTAGTAATCTCGGTTATTTTGGGTTGGACTTAGAAATGTTTAAGAACATCCAAATGGGCAAAATATGACGTACCTTTTCTAGATGAAAGCCAGTGTGAGTATCAGACTCATGTTTTAGCATTTTGGATCCTAACTAAATATTATTATGCCCAACGAGGTTTGCATAGAAGGTGGCCCATTATCATTTCAAAGCATTTGGCCCAATTATCATGGAATGCAAACTTGTCCCAGTTGAAAAGGCCCAACAAGTTTTACATCCCATGGCAAAAGGTTCAAGCTACTTCGAATGATTGGGGGCCCAAACACAAGTACAAGAGAGGCTATTATAGGATAAAAACTATGGGCTTTTTATGTGGGCATACAAGGGTACGACTTAGGCTCTTATCGGCGAAGGGTTGCCTATAACTAGGTCTCCCCACCCAAGGTTTCAATTGACCAAGTGAATACACATTTTTTATACTCGAGAACATGAAGGGTTGTCCACAACTAGGTCTCCCCACCCAAGGGTCCAATCAACCAAATGGATTTGCCTTCATGCCTCGGGATACATGCCAATAAGTGATGGTTATCATCACATACCAATCCAACTCCTTGAGTGAATGTGATTTCTGAATATGTAATGCCATTGGGGTTGAAAGGGTATGCAAATGATGAAGACATGGTTCTCCTCAATCTTGCTAAAAATATTGTAAGGTATTTTTTTATGACCAATTCTATATCTTCAGTGGAGTTGTTATCTTTAAGAGCGAAGTGAAGTTTACCTCTATGCCTGTGACGTCGATGACCATTACACTGTTGGGCTTGCAGTATGTAGAAAGTACATATAGTCCCGCGGGGGGACTAACCAGAAAGTAAGGGAGTCGCCACCCAGTTTGAGACACCGTGAATGATTTAAGGCTGTATTACACCCCTCGCAAGGTTTGAACTTAAACCTTTCCACAACTACCACTATGAATTGATGCCTATTTGAGGTATGTGGCTTGATTTCACCTATCATGTCGGTACCCTTCCACAACTACCACTTCAGGAATGGTGTGTGATAACCGTGAAGATAAGATTAAATTCATTAGGGATGGCTTGAGTAAGGAGTCTTTGGATGACATATCTAATAATCTTGAGACGCATTATATACACAATTTCGAAAAGAAAGACAACAGTATAGTCTCGGGAATCTGACTCTAAAAGACCTTATTTGCCAATTTATAAGAAAATTGGATGGGAAGTTTGTCCCTGACGCATAGACTTCATTCAAGCCGTTACTTCCTGTAAATATTATATCTATTTGTCTTTTCCTAATAATTGTGATTTGTTTTGTTATTTTCTTTTATTTTCTCCGACAGGATCCAGACTTTTTGACCTTTCACGATTTATTTTACTGTTTAACTAATAATTTTCATTTGGCAGGTACTAGTGAATTTATCATTATTCACCCTTTTTAGGTGTTATAAATTCAACTCAACATTGCACATTTGAAGGCATCCAGATAAAAAATGGAAGCCACTTCAAGAAGACGAGTTGTAAATATATGTGTCTTTTGTGGTACTAGTGTTGGTACTAAGCCACAATACGTAGCGGCAACACAAGAATTGGGTCGAGTCTTAGCTGAAAGGAATATACACCTAGTATATGGCGGTGGCAATCTTGGACTAATGGGGATCATTTCAAAGGCCGTACAGGATGAAGGTAGTCAAGTCTTGTGAATCATCCCAAAACCTTTGGCAGAAGCGAATCTGATAGGATCATCAAACGGAGAGGAACTAATTATGCCATGTATGTCTGAACGACTGGTAGAAATGATTAATTGTGTTGATGCTTTTATTGCTTTGCCAGGTGGCTTGGGCACAATGGAGGAGATTTTTACAGTACTATCTTGGGCGAACTTGAACATACACCAGAAACCAATTGGACTGTTCAACGCAGATGGATTTTTATGATTTTCTTTATGTATTTCTTGATGATGCCCGGAGAAATGGGTTCGTGTCAAAACCTTTAAAAGAACTCATCTTCACTGCCAGAACTGCCCAAGATTTAATTGACCAAATTTTAGCCTTTGAACCACAAATTGACCTTATCATTTCCAAGATTAATTGGTCCGATAATGATCGTGGTAAAAAACGTCGGATAAATTTGGATCTTAACCTTTAATTTTCATTTTAAATGAATAATTTCAGCTAATCAGGTACTATCTTCTAAACTCATCTTTTACTTTTTAAGACATTGGGGACAATGTCTCATTTAGGTTTGGGGGTGGGGGAGATAGCCGAGTAAGGAATTTCCATTTCTGAGGCGTATCTCAACCTATTTCGAAACAAGTTAATTTTTGTTTATTTCATTTTGAATTATTTAATTTTTGAATTCTCCATAAAACTGATTAAAATGGATCTTCATATGCTCAGTTGACAGGTATTATCAATATACATGGTAACATACATACATGAGATGTAATTGAAAAGTTTGTAATATTCAGTGTTTTAGTTTAATTGAAGGAAGCATCTAAAAAAAAGGTCTGAGATCCGAGTTATTAAGTCCGTATGGGTGTTTTAACACTTAGTGCCCTAAAACGATTTGGTTTGGGAGTCACTGGCCCAAAGATCGCTACATGTATAAAAGATGTTAGAAAAAATATATATATCTGAAGTCCGAGTAATTAAGTCTGTAGGGGTGTCTTAACACCTGGTGCCCTAAAGTCAACTGGTTTGGGAGTCACTGGCCTAAAGCTCGTTACATGGATGAAAGATATTGTATATAAATAAAAAAAAATAAAAAATTCAGAAAATTCAGAAAAATATTCCATTGCCTAAAAAAGGTGTGAATTCTGATATAACTTTATGACAAAAATATTACCTTCTTTTCAACTACACTTGTGTCTATTGTGGGAAAAATGAGTTGATTAATAATTTGTTGGCTGTGTGTATGGGGAATGGTAAAAACAATCGGAGAATTTACTTATTTGGTAATTTAGAAAGAAAGAAAACAACTCTTAACTTAAATAAGAAGTTTCACCTGATTAGTCACTAACTTCTTTATTCTCTTTTCTATTGTCATTTTGCTTTTGTGTGCATTAGTTTTACTATCTTTTTACTTTTGTAAAACGTTAGTGGGTATTGTTGCTGTAAGCCCTCACGAGACTACAACTCGTCCACTAGGGACGCATATGGGTTTAAAGGCTTGTTGCAAACGCTAAATGCAACTGTGATCCCTACGAAAGTGGCTTAGTTTAATTTTATTTTAAAGATGTTTATTAGAGATGGCAACAAGACCCGGACCCGGCCCGGGTCTGCATGGACCCGGACGACCCGGGTCCGAGAAGACCCAGGTCCGGAATTAAAAAATACGGACCCGGGTCCAGAAAAAAAATAAAAAATAAAAAATATAAAAAATATAAAAAATTAGATTATAATAAAAAAATATAAAATATTATGCATATATATATATATATATATATATATATAAATAATAGAATATAATAAAAAATTAAAAGATTTGAAATAAAACTAATAAAATTGACAAAATACAAATATAAATATAAATATAAAATAATACAATTAAAATTTAAAAAATTTTTTTAAAAAAAAAAACAATCCGGGTAACCGGTTCCGGACCGGGTCTACTCGGGTCCGGACCGGGTAGACCCGGGAATAATTACCCGGGTCCGGAACCGGACCCAGGGTAACAAAACCTCTTCCGGATCCGGATTTT
Organism: Zanthoxylum bungeanum; assembly: GCA_019454045.1. Taxonomy (NCBI): domain Eukaryota; kingdom Viridiplantae; phylum Streptophyta; class Magnoliopsida; order Sapindales; family Rutaceae; genus Zanthoxylum; species Zanthoxylum bungeanum. The sequence continues at coordinate 44,147 of SKCR01044528.1, read as the reverse complement.
GCCATCCCTAATGTTTATGTTATTTTATTTTGTTGTTTTGCTCGAGGACTAGCAAAATGTTAGTTTTGAGGGTGTGATGAGTGGTAAATATATCACTATTTCCTACTCCTTTGACCTAATATCTTGTATAGTTTTTTGAGTTTTGTGAATATTTTGATGCGTTTTGTGTTATTTTGTAGATAAATAAAGTTTCAGGACTCTCTGGAGGTGATTTGGGGCTAAAACAGTGAAAAAATGGACAAAAGGGCAAAATGGAAATTTTGTGCGTCGCGACCGCTAACGTGCGCCGGGAGCCTACTAAAATACACCGGGACACGTGTCAAAATATGAGAAGTTTGATTTGCTAACGTGCGCCAGATATTGCTAACATGCGCCGGATCCTACTAACGTGCACCGTGCCACTTGTCAACATCACAGCCAATCTGCTAACGTGCGCACTGCCATGTGTCACCATCATATACTGCCGACAATCCAAATCACCACATCATCGCCACTTCAGCACAATAATTCAGTAGCCTGCCACGTATCATCCACGTCACCATCCATTATCACCTTTCGTCACGTGTCAACACATCATTTGACCGAATTCCACGTGTCAACATTCTATTGGGCTGACAGATTCCATCGCCATGTCAGCAGATAACATATCCAAGCATCCAATGAGCGTGTGGCACGTGGCGCATCGCGATGCGCAATAGTCACGCGTCGCGACGCGATAAGGCATTTTTGCCTACAAATTGCAAACGAATTCATTTCATTTGGTGTGCTTTCCTTTGGGTTTTTATAGGCTTTAAAGGATTGCATCTATTTTGTAAATTTTTTTAATATTTAAATTATGTATTTTTATTTTTAATTTTAATTTCAGTACTTTTACTTTCAGCATTTTTACTTTTCAGCACTTTTACTTTCAGTACTTTACTTTCAGTACTTTTACTTTCAGTACTTTACTTTCAGCACTTTTACTTTCAGTAATTTTAATTATGCATTTTTACTTTCAGTAATTATTTTTATTTATTTTCTTTTTATTTCCTTTATGTTCAGTAGTTAATTTACTCATGGGAATGGTGAAGCTTTTTACTTTTATAATTTAGATTAATCTCCCTCAATTATAATATATAAATTATCTTAAAACCTGACTTAATTGGATACCGCCTTATTGGTCGGTTGGACTTAATTAAATTGATTTTAACCTGACTTAATGAGATACCGCCTTATTGGTCGGTTGGAATTAATTAAATCTGACTTAATCAGGATACCGCCTATATGGTCGATTGGTAATTATCACATAAATTTATATAGTATAATAAGAGAGATTTCTAAATTAGAAATAGTAAATGTAGATTAATCTCACTTTAATTATAATATGGAAATTGTAATTTAATATGGATTAAAAGTTGATTCCGCCTTAATGGATGGTTTTAATTATGTAACATAATGTGACACCGCTTATAGGTCGGTCTTTAGGTGACATATGATTACCGCCTGTATGGCTGGTTTATGGATAAATAATAACACCGTCTTTATGGCTTGTTCAACTTAACTGGGTAATATTGACAATTTCCATATTATAATAAAGTGAGATTTCTAAAAGTGGACCCCCTAACCCCCAACATTTTATTAGTATTATAGGGAAGTGATGAAACACAATATTAATAAGCTTAATAATTGATTTAATTATATTATGGGTAATTCCTTAGTTTGTTTATTGAGTCTTAAGCTTAATGTTTCTTGTTGCCTGATCACCAATAAGATTGATATGGTAAACTTAAAATGAACTTGGAAAAGAGATTTTAGGTAACTTGGTTAACATAGGAATATGATTAATTGGGTTACACTGGGTATTTACATCTGACCATCGACAAAGCCTTTTGCATAGTTTCGTGTTCCAGGTTAGCAGACTAATTTATTACACAAATATAAAAGAATCAATTTATCATTAGAATAATATTGTGTGGAATCACGACCCTAGATATTTGAGTCTTTTGTTTATTTTCCTTAGTATTTTCTTTTGTATTTTTATTTATTTATTCGTTCAGTAAAATCCACATTCAACCAACCAAAAGCAATCATTTCATTCTCCCTTTAATTAGATACTTGTAAATAAATAGAATCAATAATTAATAACAACAATAGAAATTAAGTCCTCGTGGGATCGATATTTTTATACTACTTGAATGATACATGCACTTGCGTTATACTCGTGTGATTACTCCAGTCAGCTTTTCTTGTTCGGGTAAGTCTTTTTCATTCATTACCCGCATTGAAGGTACTCCAATTTCCACAGGCAGTATGGCCTTCAATGAATCTTCTTATATCTTGTAGGATTGGAAATAATATCACAACTTCCGAGAGGCTCATACTACTGTCAAACAGATTTTCTCAACTTTCTGGTATCATGTTTCATATAATAGCATCTTCTTGTTGAGATAATAGGTTGTGTGTTCTACCCTCATCATTCTATACCAGTACCACCGTCAGGGCTTTATATTCTACGGTCAAGTACAAGACTAAAAGGTTACTAGGTTTGGAGGCTTAAGACTGGCAGATGGGTCAGTAATTTTCTTGATTTTGTCAAAAGCTTCATGGCACTGCTCATTCCATTTCACCAGTTGATCCATCCTGAGAAACTTGAAGATCGATTCCCACACCAAAGTTAATTTAGTTATGAATCAGTTGATGTACTATATCTTTCAATGAAATACCCTTATATCTTTCAAAAAAATACCCTTACATCTTTCTCCATTTTGGGTGTAGGCTTCTCCGTTATCGCCTTGATCTTCCCAGGATCCACCTCTATTCCTTTTATGCCACATGTATGTCCCAGTAAATTTCTGAATGTAACCTCGAATACACACTTTTTGGGATTGAGACTGAGATTGTACTTGTCCACCTTTTAAAGGAATTTCTCCAACACAAGAAAGTGTTCTTTCCTGGTTTCTGTTTTAACCATCATGTTATTGACATAGATTTCAACATCGTTATGTATTAAGTCATGAAATAGGGTGGTGGCCATCCGCTGATAGGTAGCCCCGATATTCTTTAATCCGAAAAACATTACTTTGTAGCAATACGTCCCTCATTTTATAATGAAGGTTTTCTTGTGTTTGTCTTCTTCAGACATGAATATCTGATTGTCCTGAAAAAATCCATCTACAAAAGAATACATGGCTGATAAGGCCACACTATCCACCAAGAAATTTATGTGTGGCTTGGGAAGTCATCTTTTGGGCAAGCTTTGTTGAGGTCTTTGTAGTCTTCATATATTCTTACTCTTGCGTCATTCTTCGAAACATGTACGATATTGGCCAACCATTTATAGATACTTGACTACTTCCATGAATCCTATACCTACATATCTCTTCACCTCTTCTCTAATTTTCTCTGCCTATTCTGGTCTCATTCTGTTGAGTTTCTACTTCATAGGTCTCATGTTTGAGTATGTCGGTATCACGTGCTGGGCAATCTCCTGTCAACTCCATGCATGTCTTCATAGGTTCAGGCCAATACCTTTGCATATTTTCTTAGGAATCTCTCTAATTTTTTCCTCTCCTTAAGAGTAACCTCACTAGTAATTAATATTTTCTTAGGATTTTGCATGTACTAAGATTAAATGCTTCAATTTTAGTTGAATTAATGTCAAATATATTAATTTCATGCATGTCATGATGTGTGCTAAAAGAGAAAGAGTCAAGTAATTAGGCAAAATCATTCATCTTATTCATGTTTAATGCAAAATTACAGTCAAATAATTCATATACAAAGACATTCTCATAATTATTTTCTTCCTTTGTTTCCTCTGGGGTCTTCCAACGTCAGCTTTTCAGGCTGGCACAACTATTCCTCCCATCCGACTTCTTCTTTCTCTTCGGACTCTGTACCTTTTCCTTCCTTTATCACCGGGATTCCTTCCCAGTCTATCACATCAGCAAATATTTCGAAGCCAGATACAATGATACAATTGACTTTGCATGATTCTGGAGATTCTTGATACTTGGCTTTCACAAAAAATGTTAACTTCATCCATTTTTTCTTGGGCTTTGTAGTTTCGCCATCGGAATAGTACCTCAGCCCCTTCTTAGTAGTCTACCCCTTAAAGTCTGGCAACAAGCTTACACCTTGGCCTTTGGCTCCAAGTTCAGTATTGGTTTTGAACTTCATCTTTTCCATGATCCCAGCCATCTTAGAATTTATATATTCCTCAAAGTTTGCTGCAACCTGGAACCTTGTAAAAGGCTGGACTTCCAGGGTGGCCACAACATTACCCGCTTCAGCTCCCATGGTGATAATTTCTCTTTCATGCGGGAATTTGATTACTTGATGTAGATTTGAAGGTACCCCTCCAAGCCTATGAAACCATGGTCTCCTCAAGAGCAAATTAAATGTAGTCAGGATGTTCAACACTATGAATTCAACCTCATCTTTCATGGGGCCCACCTTGACTAGGGCATTAAAGACGTATTCTACTCGTTTGCTATCATAGTAAGCCTTGATTGTCATGTTAGAGGGGATCAGCTCCTCCGATCGGATACCTAGCTCAGACATTATCTTCAGCGGGCAGACATTAATAGAGAACCCATCATCTACGATTACACAAGTGGTCATTTTGTTTCTAATTTTGGTCTTGATGAACATTAGTCTGTTATGATTTCTTCCTTCTACCGGGAGATCCTCCTCAGAGAAGACTATAACTTGTTTACTTTCTTTCTAATGGATCCAATGACTATGTTGGATATTCTTCAACTGGTACCATTATCTTTCCCAAAGTTTCTACCGTAGCCATTTTATGCTATTGGGAAGAACACATTAATTCCCATCTACTGACTTCTGCTCGATGTTTCTTTAACAGCTAGAGCACAATATTTTCCTCCTATAGTTTTCCTTCATTTTCTTTCTCTTCCTCTCATACTCTTTCTTTTGGCTTAGTGGCATCACTGTAGAATCAGCCACTCCTAGTCATCCCATTGACTTTTTCTTCATCAGTGCTGGAGAAGTCTTCCCAAAAGTTATCGCATTCTCCAACCTCATAGTCAATGTTGTCCATATTCCTATGATGTGGGTCTACTGGTTAAAGTTTTGGATGACATGTTCTTCTAGTAGGCCGGACTTTATCATGTATGTGGGTGGTGGGATGGCATGATGGTTAAGTATGAGGTTTCTGTTAGTGTTGGGTTGGCTTTTTCTGGGTCAGGGATTATGTCGTTGTCTATGAGGTCTTGGATTTCATGTTTAAGGTAGGTTTAATTGTCGATGTCATGGATTTTTTGCTAGTTGAAGTGGCAATATTAGTTCAGGTAAATATAATGGGGTACATGGTTGTTGGGGTTTTTGGCCGCGGGGGCGGCGGAAGTGCTGTTCGGGCGAAATCATAATTTTAAAACTTTTAAATTACCGAATAAATTATTCAATATCAAATATGAATAATTCATTCATATTTCACCTAAACATATTTATTCGTTATCAAATAATTACATAAATAATTAAGAAATGTTGCGAAAATTTTACGGAATTTTTTTTCCGTAAAATTGCATAAAACACGTTTTTAACCGAACCAACCACCCAATACACATGAGGGCTGCCCAGGTCAGCCCCAATAGTATTAGGGTAGTTCATAGGCGACCTGAACAGTGACAAATTCACTGTTTGGGCAGCCGTCATCCGGGTTGGCTCAAAAGTCACCCGGTAATGCCTTTTTACGCCGTTTTCACTTATTTCAACTCCGAAACAATTTCCGGCAATTGTTCTAACACCTAAAACACATCCAATACATTCAAATGACATCATTTGCATCACAAACAACCCCATTTTTCCAGATCTGATTTTGCAACAAAAATGATCAATTTTTCATGCTTTAATCCAACTTTTTCAACATTAATCTAATTAATCACAACACCAACTAAAGTCACCATAAATAAACCACCCAAGAATAATTCTAGGCATTATAAGAGTGGTCATAACACTCTAGAATGGCAACATATCATCAAATGATCAAATTGGATAAATATTACAATAATATCACCCAAAACAACTTCACACATGCTTAAAGCCTTCCAATTCATCCTCCAAACCATAAAGCCCCAAATTTATATAAAAGAAGAAACCCTAGAATCTAACTAGTTCATCAAGAAACAAGAAACAAAATTTCTAAGCTTAGGGATTTGTAGAATTACCTTTAATCATTTAATTCCTTAACTTTTTTCTTGATTTTCTTCTTTTCTTTGCTTGAATCATCAAGTAATTTGGAGGTGTATTTTTGGAGAGTGTTTCGGCCAAACTTCCCATGGAAGTGAAATGAAAAAAAATTAACTTAAAACAAGGTGTGACCGACTTTGCTAGGGTTATTTTGTTCATTTTCAAATTTAATTCAATTAAATAAAGATTAAACTTTATGTTATAAAATCATATTTGCACACCTAATGTTTAATTAAATCATGCCACGTGTATCAATAATAATTAAACATATTGCATAACATTTATGTAATATGAATATTATTTAATTATTCAAATATTTAACATTTAAATATCTAAACAATTAGTTAATATAAGTATTATTATTTATGATAATCCTAACTTTATTTAGACGATAATTAATAAAGATATAATTAAATAAATAAATATAAAAATAATTTGATAGGAGGAACTAATACGATAGAGATTCTGGATCCTGATTTCACCTAGCTGTCGCCTATGTATTTGTCATGCCAATTAATCATTGTTCAGTTATACTGTTTATAAGTCATGATTCCTAAAATATCCACTCACTCTCTCGAGTGCCGAGTGAAAATATCATCAACTATAGACTTCGATATCTCTATAAAAATCCAGTAGTTAACAACTCATTACGTTTTGTGATTCTATGTTAACGATTTCAAAGGAACTACAGATTCTCTCGAACTCTATAAAATCGTAGGTCATATTCTCTAGATCCATTCAAAATTCCCTCTCTCGAGTGATAGATTTCAAACATATATCAACATATTTGTGGCCAGCAAACACAAAGCATTAAACTCAAAAGAATATAAATAAATCAATAAAACTTCATAACAAAATTAGCAAACAATACAGGGTTCAAGCATCAGTTACATCATTCTCCATAATTAAGGAGTTTAGTTCATGACAATAGATAAAAACAATAAGAAACAAGTCATGAATCTAATGGAAATCATTAGAGTTCTAAGAAAGAAATAAAATGATAAAACCCGAATTGAATCTCTTCCTCTTCGGATGTCACCGCCTTTGTCTCCTTTTGTTGCTATTCAATTCTCCTCCTTGGATCTCTAAAAATATGTATTTCTATGTTTTGTTTTGTGTATTAGCCTCTTCTTTAATCTTGGATGGACTAATGTATTTATAGTAGAGCCTTGGGTGTCATTGGGTATGTGAAAACCCTAAAAATAATGTATATGGTGCGCGTGAGGAGCGCTGGGGCACTAGTCAATTGGCGCCACAACGCCCAGCTTTCTGGAATTTGTATGGGCGTTGGTCTGCCGAGGGCTTTGCGGCGCTGGTTAATTGGCACCGCGGTGCCCTTCTCTCTCATATATATTCACGCTGAAGCTCTCTTTATTTTGTCAACTTTTTTAATTGAAAACCTATTTCACTTGCTTTGTACTTTGGCCCACTTCAATGTCCTTTTCAAATTCAAAGTCTTAGTCAAAGCAAACTCCATGTCCATACTTTCTTCTTTTAAAGTCTTGTTCACGCCACATTTACCTTTTTAAATCACAATGAAATATTGAACTTGGGCCCACGTGTGCTTCCTCTTTTATTTGGTTAAAAGTTGCGGCCTTCACCTTGTTATCTCACGTCATTTTCTTTCCAAACAATCAGTATGGTATGATTTTTCTTTTCTTTTTCTTGTCTCGTTTTGCTTCTCTTTTGAACTTTTTCTTTTCTTTTCTTTTTCAACTCACCTACCCTTTAAGGTAGCATTTCTCCTCATGGTGGTCCTAATACTCGCCCATGTGTAGCTTCACGCTTATCGGTTATATTTGGTTTATTTTCTTTCTTTAGAGACTTTTTTTTTATTTCTATCCATACCATACATCATAACACTAGCAAATCAAGATAGATATCTAAGCAAACGGTCATTCATCGACATGCAATTTCTTCAACTAGTCACATTGTCAACTACTTAAGTTTTCACTGCTAAAAACCTATAATTGAGTGGTTACGAGGCTAACATAGATCAACTACTCAAGGCATCAGATAAAAGTAAATTGGGCACTTATCATTTCTAAAATTTCACTCATAAACAAACAAAATTCATCATATGATTTATGCTTTACTATCTAGGACTAAAAACAAACAAATTTTTTTTTAAAAAAAAATAACAAGTAAACAACATGCACACACCCCCAAACTTAAAACTTGCATTGTCCTCAATGAAAGATAAATATAAAGAACAAGAGTGGGGAACAACACTACCGTGCATGGAGTTGATCAGGCTCCTGCTGGTTAGACTTTGGTTGCGCGGGCGTTGTGTGTCTCGTGCTACCTGTATAAATAGCATGCAAAACGAATAAATAAACAAATAGCACACAATAAAATAAAAATTAAAAATAAAATAAAACAAATAAATACAATGGTTGCCTCCCCGCTAGCGCTAAGTTTAACGTCTTCAGCCAGACGCAACCACCCAAATGGTGGTCATGGTAGCTTCTTCATCTGTATCCACTAGCTGTTTTGACATGAAAAAGGTAGCTTGGCAGCTATGGCAGTTTATCCAAATACCCCTTACTGCTGCTTGGTCATGGAGGAAGTAATCTGCCCAATTTTTGTTTCTAATGACTTCATTGTTGCCCCCATATTTTCCATGTGTGTTTCAATATTGTCTAGCCTTGACTCATTTTTCTCAAATCTTGCTGAAGTATTAGCAACAAATGTGCTCATGAAATCTTCTAAGGAAGATTTCTGCTCAGCTCTTTGATAGTCAAAGCTCAATGGAGGTTGCAAGGCATTCTCTATATTAGCATATGACAAGTTTGGATGATAGCGATTAGGCACATGATTTCCTTTATAGTTGTTGAAATTTCAATTGTTCACATATTGGACTTGCTCAAAGTTTGGTTCTCCTTCCAATAACTGCATATTTATAGATGTCGCTGATTCAATAAATGGTACTCGTGGATTTGTCAGGGCTGCTACTTGAGTAGATAAGGTGGAAAGTTGAGCTGTAAGTGCCACAAGAGGGTCTACTTCATATATTCCAACCATTTTGGTCACCGTAGCACGTTCATTTGGCCATTGAAAATGGTTAATGGCCATTTCTTCTAATAGATTGTAGGCATCCTCAGCTGATTTCTTAAATAGAGCTCCCCCAGCTGCTGCATCAACCATAGTCCTATTCGAACCATTCAGCCCATTATAGAATAATTGAATCTGGACCCAGTCTGTATAATCATGTTGTGGGCGTCTTCGTAGTAGATCCTTAAATCGCTCTCATGCTTCATATAAAGTCTCAATTTCCAGTTGCTTAAATATACTGATTTTTTCCCTCAGTTGAGCTGATTTAGCTGGTGGAAAGAACCTTTCAAGAAATTTCGTGGCCATATCTTGCCATGTCATGATACTCCCCGTTTGTATTGATTGAAGCCAATCTCACGCTTTATCCCGTAAAGAGAATGAGAATAAGCGTAGCCTGATAGCCTTTTTACTCACGCCATTCATCTTTATGGTATCTACGATCTCTAGGAACATCCTTAAGTGCAAGTTGGGATCCTCTACAGCTGAACCCCCAAACTGATTCCTTTGTGCCATGTTGATCAATGCAGGTTTTAACTCAAAATTGTTGGTGTTGATTGGCTGATGGGCAATCCCAGAATATGTATCATCAATGATTGGCTTGAAGTGATCTCTGATTGCCACATGACGTGGGTTGATTTCTCTATTTTCAGCTGCCATTGATTCTTTTTCAATTTTTCTTTCTTTACTTAGTTTCCTCAATGTTCTTTGTATTTCAGGATCAAACAGGAGCGAGTTGAGACTTGTGGATTTTCGCATTCACTGAAGCACCAAAAGAAAATGAAAAAAATCAATAAACCAAATAAAAACAAAATAAATAAATACAAAACAAAAATAAACTAAAAATAAAAGATAAAAATCTAAATTAAACCTAAGATTACTTGGTAGTAGTATTAATGTGAATTAAACAAACAATCCCCGGCAACGGCGCCAAAAACTTGTTGTGATATTTTATATCGTACCGCAAGTGTACGGTGTCAAGTTTTAGTATAAATGAGTTTAGAGTGTCGAACCCACAGGGATTGCGTTAACTCGCACTAAATACTACAATTGATAATCCTAACTTTATTTAGACGATAATTAATAAAGATTTAATTAAATAAATAAATATAAAAATAATTTGATAAGAGGAACTAAAACGATAGATATTCTGGATCCAGATTTCACCTAGTTGTCGCCTATGTATTTGTCATGCCAATTAATCCTTGTTCAGTTATACTATTTATAAGTCAAGATTCCTAAAATATCCACTCGCTTTCTCGAGTGCCGAGTGAAAATATCATCAACTATAGACTTCGACATCTCTATAAAAATCCAGTAGTTAACAACTCATTACGTTTTGTGATTCTATGTTAACGACTTTAAAGGAACTACAGATTCTCTCTAACTCTATAAAATCGTAGGTCATATTCTCTAGATCCATTCAAAATCTCATCTCTCGAGTGATAGATTTCAAACATATATCATCATATTTGTGGCCAGCAAACACAAAACATTAATCTCAAAAGAATATAAATAAATCAATATAACTTCATAACAAAATTAGTAAACAATACAGGGTTCAAGCATCAGATACATCATTCTCAAGAATTAAGGAGTTTAATTCATGACAATAGATAAAAACAATAAGAAACAAGTCATAAATCTAATAGAAATCATTAGAGTTCTAAGAAAGAAATAAGATGATAAAACCCGAATTGAATCTCTTCCTCTTCGGATGTCACCGCCTTTGAATCCTCTTGTTGCTCTTCAATCTTCCTCCTTGGATCTCTAAAAATATGTGTTTCTGTGTTTTGTTTTGTGTATTAGCCTCTTCTTTAATCTTGGATGGACTAATGTATTTATAGTAGAGCCTTGGGTGTCATTGGGTATGTGAAAACCCTAAAAATTTTGTATCTGGTGTGCGTGAGGGGCACTGGGGCGCTGGTCAATTGGCGCAACAGCGCCCAACTCTATGGAATTTGTATGGGCGTTGGTCTGCCGAGGGCACTGCGGCGCTGGTGAATTGGCACCGCGGCGCCCTTCTCTCTCATATATATTCACGCTGAAGCTCTCTTTATTTTGTCAACTTTTATATATTGAAAACCTATTTCACTTGCTTTGTACTTGGGCCCACTTCAATATCCTTTTCCAACTCAAAGTCTTAGTCAAAGCAAACTCCATGTCCACACTTTCTTCTTTTAAAGTCTTGTTCACGCCACCTTTACCTTTTTAAATCGCAATGAAATATTGGTCAAAAGTTGGTCAAAAGTTGCGGCCTTCACCTTGTTATCTCACAGTCATTTTCTTTCCAAACAATCAAAAATTTCCAATTTGATTTTCTCTTTCCAATTATGAGCGCCAATGCCCACAAATGAATAGATCTTTTCGAGTAGATGCAAATTGATATATTATGGGTCTCATAACTATTTCTAGATCAAACGTTATAGCCTTTTTAAGTTCAGTGGGCAGATGATGCTGGTTTTTGCATGTTCTTGAGTTTGATGCTCCCAATAGGTCCCGAAACACGCGTAATTGGTCCATTCTTCATGTTATAATGCTTCCTACAAATAAGACATAAAATAAACTATAAATGAAATTAAATGACTCAAAACATAATAAAATAATGGGCTAAGGATGTCGGAATAAGAGTATATAAACCGCACTTATCAATACACAATAATTACGATTGACCAAAAATCCCCTAAAGCATGTGTTTTCGTTTAACCGTTTAAAGGATACGAATTAACTCATTTAATCTAGTGAAGTATTATGAATAATCTGTATTATTCATAACGCGTTGCCCAAGTTCTCAACGAGTACACTTCATATTGTGGGACTCTCTAAGTTTAGGTTTATCCATCATGAAATCCAGTTTCGTGTCCATAATTCAACCACTCATAAATTATGATGACCACAGATAATCTCGCTAAACTATGCAAGTTGAGGTCATTGCATACGTATAATCCCTCCGTCATAGGCTAACCATATTATACCTAGGATATAGATAAGAACGTCAAATCCTTTTGGTATAATATAGTCGACTTTCAAATTTACGATCTCTAAATAACACTCGGAACTTGATTCCGAAGTTATACCATGGCCATGGATTTACTAGATCGCAAACACGTGCAGGATGCCTATGCCCTGTACACAGGACTGACAGATTATATCTTGATATGCATATAATATAATGAGCATCAGTCCACACCCAACGAACAGGTGGAGGTCTGATCTAAATAGATCGGTGATGTGACTGCCATCAAAGTGTAGAGGATAACAGAGACTACTCACACTGCTATCACGGAAAAAAGAAGACTTAGGTAAATCATTTATCTTACAAACATCTCATTATTACATTAATAATGATAATGTCGTTAGGATATACAACACTAGAAAGAAATTTGTACGCTCCTACTGACCTTACTATCAAATATGTATTTTCTATGCTTTGTTAAAATCAGACAATCTGACTGTATCAAAATTAGCGAACACAGGTTTCCGGAAACCTTATTTGAGTCTACAATAGGTTGTATAAGCCAGTATATCAAACTATGATCTTAGCAGAATACAAACTCTAAGGCCATTCTAGAATGATCTCTTCAAACAAAGAAACTACAACGAAATTCTCATTCGAAGAAAACATTCAGGAACGCCACTTTGCATTCTTTAGCCAAAATACATAGTTTAATATCAACATTAACCAACATATCTTTAATTGTTCAATCAGTGCGACTAGAGAAAAGTCTCCTCAGAATCTACAATAGATTGCTGAGTAAAACATTTCTCATTGTCATACTATAAAGGTCAAATCTTTAATAAGCTCACTTTACTTTTACTACGCAAATAATTTGCACATTTTATGAACTATTCATAAAGAAAGCTTAATCAAGTTCAAAATTTAATCGTAGTAAGCTACGAACAATTTTAGATCTATGTTTCAATGGTAATTTTCGAAATCGATATCAAATATCGCTCCCACTATAAGTTATAGGATAATTTTCTTCAATAAGAAAACAACAGAATCATTGAGTACCAAATACTTTACAAATGATTCTGACATGCTATTGGACTTATATGGAAGCAGTCGTAGGTTCATTTCATCTAATTAATTATGTAGTTCCATTACAGTTTATCACTCTCACATTTGACTTCGATGAGTCAAGTCTTTTCTACAATCGTCAACATCTGATGTTATACACCAAGTAATAAAATAATTTTATTACACGGGATTATAGAAAAGATATTCTATCAAATAGAATACAATATTTTATTAAATAGAATAAATGATAAACTTTTACTTGTACCTCTGAGGCACAAGTACTTTCAATTATATAACCATTATACAAAAGAAAGATTCAAATCTCAAACTTTTCAAGATTCGAATTTTCTACCTATACATATCATATACGTAAATGTAGAAACTAATGGAACAATAATTAAAGGATGAATTAGTGTAACTGGAGCATAACCCCAAGAGTATTGAAATTAATTTGGTAACACTCAATATCAAACGAATCAAATCATATAAGATTCGATTTCTCCCACTGACCAATTCCATCACGATGGAATCGTAGAAGAATAATATTGAGCAAGAATCGCATTAATTAAATAATCTCAGAACTAATTGCCATAAATTCATATGTTTGATCATATCAAACATCCTTGAACAATTCAAAGATTCACGATGAATTTTAAAATATAGTTTTCAACATTTCAAATAGAATAACTTTGAACCATTCAAAATATTCTATCCGCGTTTCATCAAAAAACATATTGAAAGTTCTCGAACCATTCAAGACGTTCAATATATATTCTTTTAGAAACACGCAACTAAGTCATGACAACTCATTAACTAAGTTATGAATTAAAGAAAACTATCCAATGCAATTTATAATTCATTAAACTACATACTTCCAAAGTATTAGTTTAATAAATTAGTGGTCCAATGACGATCATACCAGACCATCCTTTACCATACGGAATAATCATATAATGCTTATATGATAAAATCTCATAAAACATTATTCTAAGTCATTCAGTTAACCGAATATTTTTCTTAATGTTTATCTTTTCATCAATAACATTATTAGTCATTTTAAAATATGTAACAATTGTTTATTTAGAACAAGTAACTATCCAATAGTCACAAGTTCTGATATCAAATATCAAAACAATTATTAAACATTATTTTAAATAATTAGATGGGAGATCTGGTATCCAATACCTATAGTTGTCGTATTGTGAGAATTGATATTCTCTATACACAACTATACACATCTCATTTATTTAGCTTTATAATTTGCCTTCAATTATTCACAACAATTGCAAATAATTGATTAGCAAACTGTGTCAAGCATGTGACTTCTAAAAGTCACTAAAGTCAAGAAAAGTCATTATAAGATAAACAAGAAACCTAATGGAGTTTCCTTAATGCCAGTCAAGAATCTCGAGACTTGAACTAATTCGTGTCAATTCTTACTGCACAAGAAACTATTCTCTCTAGATAATTATATCCTAAAACAGATATCTATTTAGATTACTTATCGTGACTTAGTAACTAAGTCACTAACCATCTTGATTTTTAAAGAAAATCGGAACAACAGTTCCCGATTGTTTATATTAATCTAATAATATCTAAGTCTAATTACATTCTAGAACATATTCTAGAAATACGCAACCAAAAGTAAAGTTAGAAAACATATTCAAGTAATATGCATGCAGTGGATTAAAAGTATAATTCTATTAACAATATAGAATAAAGGAAAAAAAAAGCAGCAATTTCCATAAAATTACATACTGCTTTAGTTATGGATTCTTAACGCAGCAGTGTCTCCCACTACTTTACGTAATACCGTAATCCCCAACGGAGAATGGGAATTCAATAATTAAATCGAATTCCATAGTGAGAGTAGGATCCCATGAATATATTTCGACTCACAGCTTTAGCACGATCTCGCCTACGTATATTCATTAGGTAGACAACTCATTGTCAATCACTCACCAGTGACTCCTAATTTTGGTCCTGACCGTTTCTCATTATGACAGCTTTGGCACGTTCATAAGGAGGCATATCAAGGCTTCACTTGCCAATGACAAATCAAGCTACCGATGTAGTCATGCAGCTTTGGAATGTTCAGGATTTTCACTTTCACTTGAATTTTTCTAGTATCAAATACTTCCGGCATGGATAACATTCTATCAACTACACCCTCACTGCTTTCTCACTTTCTCGGATGCAGCCATAGAAAGACACAATAAACCGTATTGACAAGACGGATCAAAAAATATATATCCAATACATGTCACTCTACTGCCTTATTTAAGCAGGAATATTCCTCAAGAAAGCTTTGCTCTACATCAAATACAGAATAAAATATAGATCAACTTTTAAACAGTTCAATTCTACCTTAGGAAACATAACTTAACTTAATCATTAAATTTATGTTACGTTTCCCGTTAGCGTAGAATCGAAAAGTCAAGAAATATCTAAATTCCATGCATGTGCAAACATCAAAAGCGGATTATATATCATATATAAATCATGACTAATGTAATGGATGAAGGATCAGACCTGCTCTGATACCATTTTTGTTGGGGTTTTTGGGCCCGGTGGCGGCGGAAGAGTTGTTCGGGCGAAATCGTAATTTTGAAACTTTTAAATTACCGAATAAATTATTCAATATCAAATATGAATAATTCATTCATATTTCACCTAAATATATTTATTTGTTATCAAATAATGACATAAATAATTAAGAAATGTCGCGAAACTTTTATGGAAATATTTTTCCGCAAAATGGCATAAAACGCGTTTTTGACCGAACCGACCACCCAATACACATGAGGGCTGCCTAGGTCAGCCCAATAGTATTAGGGTAGTTCATGGGTTGCCCGAACCGTGACAAATTCACTGTTTGGGCAGTCGTCACCCGGTTGGCTCAAAAGTCACCGATAACGCCTTTTTTCACCGTTTTCACTTATTTCAACTCCGAAAAAATTTTCAGAAATTATTCTAACACCCTAAACACATCCAATACATTCAAATGACATCATTTTCATCAAAAACAACCCAGTTTTTCCAAATCTGATTTTGCAATAAAAATTATCAATTTTTCATACTTTAATCCAACTTTTTCAACATTAATCTAATTAATCACAACACCAACTAAAGTCACCACAAATGAACCACCCAAGAATAATTCTAGGCATTACAAGAGTGGTCATAACACTCTAGAATGGCAACATATCATCAAATGATCAAATTGGATAAATATTACAATAATATCACCCAAAACAACTTCACACATGCTTAAAGCCTTCCAATTCATCCTCCAAACCATAAAGCCCCAAATTTATATAAAATAAGAAACCCTAGAATCTCACTAGATCATCAAGAAACAAGAAACAAAATTTCCAAGCTTAGGGATTTGTAGAATTACCTTTAATCTTTTAATTCCTTAGCTTTTTTCTTGATTTTCTTCTTTTTCTTTGCTTGAATCATCAAGTAATTTGGAGGTGTATTTTTAGAGAGTGTTTCGGCCAAGCTTCCCATGGAAGGGAAATGAAAATTTTTTTAACTTAAAACATGGTGTGACCGACTTTGCTAGGGTTATTTTGGTCATTTTCAAAATTAATTCAATTAAATAAAGATTAAACTTTGTGTTATCAAATAATATTTGCACACCTAAAGTTTAATTAAATCATGTCACATGTATCAATAATAATTAAAAATATTGCATAACATTTATGTAATATGAATATTATTTAATTATTCAAATATTTAACATTTAAATATCTAAATAATTAATTAATATAATTATTATTATATATGTATTTTATTTACATTAAATAACAAATACATATATTAATGGCATGTGTCAAAATCTCATTTTTCAATAATTAATATGTATCAGATACAAATACACAATAATTACGATTGACAAAAAATCCCCTAAAGTATGTGTTTTCGTTTAACCGTTTAAACGATATGAATTAACTCATTTAATCTGGTGAAGTATTATGAATAATCTGTATTATTCATAACGCGTTGCCCAAGTGCTCAACGAATACACTTCATATTGTGGGACTCTCTAAGTTTAGGTTTATCTGTCAAAAAATCCAATTTCGTGTCCATAATTCACACACTCATGAATTATGACGACCACGGATAATCTCGCTGAACTATGCAAGTCGAGGTCATTGCATACATATAATCCATCTGTCACAGGCTATCTATATTATACCTAGGATATAGATAAGAACATCAAATCCTTTTGGTATGTTATAGTCGACTTTCAAATTTACGATCTCTAAATAACACTCGGAAATTGATTCTGAAGTTATACCACGGCCATGGATTTACTAGATTGCAAACACGAGCAGGATGTCTATGCCATGTACAGAGGACTGACGGATTCTATATTGATACGCACAGGATATCATGAGCATCAGTCCACACCCAACGAACAGGCGGAGGTCTGATCTAAATAGATCGGTGACGTGACTGCCATCAAAGTGTGGAGGATAACTTATATATCCACAATGGTATTTCAAGTCGAATGACCACTATGCTCGCTCAACTCGAGAAGATTCTTTTTGACGTTGGTGTACAATCTATTAGGAAATCTTCAGTGAGTCATTCAGTGTTTATCAAATAAACACATACATGTCTATACGAGTCTCCTGAGACTCATGGTTCATTGGGATAAATCATCAGACTAAGTCACAATATAAGACATGTACTGGTCTCAACGGATTTTACTAACTGACCCGTGTTAGTAAATCTTGACCATGAACTTTATTTAAGAATATACAACTTATAGTGATGCTTCCCAATATCAATTACAAACTACATTATAACTGCGCACTACGTTGTAAATCCTAGGGTCTTTGTCTAATATACACATATCACTAAATCATATTTAGTTTCAATCTAATCATAATTAGATATCTAATCGCAATTAGATCGAATATGTGTATGAAAGACAATAGGTGCTACCATTAAATAAGTAATATTATGGAAAAATGAATCGTTCGTATTTATGAATCGGACATAAATACGATCTGGATTGGCACTCTGAGCACCAACCCTAACAATGGTTTGGTAGCTGTTTGGGTTCTAAGGGTATCAATAGACCTTGTTTCTTTAATTGCTCAAACATTTTCTACAGTGGTCTGCCAAGGTTGGAAAATATCATGTTTTTTATCGCAGCAATCTCAACGGGTCCAGCTTTTGTTCCAGAATGCCCTCTATTTGTTTTTTCGGTTATGGCTGTAAAATTTTCATTTATCAACCTCATCTTCTTCAATATCTATAATAGTCTCTCTTAATTATCGAAAATCAAAAATCATGGAGGTCATTTTCTTCAGCTTATTATATATGGAAGGCTTGGTGCCCTTGATGATCAATTTTATTTGGTCATTCTCCAAAATGTCGTGTCTATATTTTCAAAAGATGGCTTCTCCAGCGATCAACATACTCCTTGAAGTTGTCAACTTGTTTTCTTTTAGTATTTTCCAAGTCAATGAGTTATAAATCAATCTCCATGTCCGTGATATATTGATTCAAGAAGGCTTATGCTAAAGCTCTCCAATCATATTTGTAACACTCCGGTCAGTCATGACATGTCCAGTACAGTAATTCATCATGCATGACATGTTGTTATTCATATAATCATTGTTAGAAAGCTAGAAACCTTAGAAATTTTAACTGGAGACTTGAGATGAATTTTCAGTTTCGGCATTTTCTTGCTGACATAATAGAGTCTCAGGCAATATTTAGTAATTTGACAGTCACGTTTTCTCTCAATCTCCAATTTTGGTGATCTTTAAATGGTCGGAAAGATTAGACCAAGACCTAAAACTTTCATGTTGATCATCTTTCTAAATTCGGAATAGAACCTAATCAAAAATGCATTTTTTTCTCGAATAAACAGTAATTTCATGACTAGTTTAGATTTAAACAAGTTACACAATCCAAGCCATTTTTTTCTAAACAAAAGTAAGCCCTTTAATATGAATAGCAATCACTATTCACACTCTCTCTTTCTTATTCAGCAATAATGAAATTTGCTCTCAATAACTCACCACCTCTCACGCCATTTTGAAGGAAGAAATTGATGGTTCCAAGTTTGATCTCATATATGTAAGCTTCTACAACACGTTTCTTTTCTTGATTTTGAGTTCTATCAAGTATTTTCAGCCTATAAAA
Organism: Zanthoxylum bungeanum; assembly: GCA_019454045.1. Lineage (NCBI taxonomy): Eukaryota > Viridiplantae > Streptophyta > Magnoliopsida > Sapindales > Rutaceae > Zanthoxylum > Zanthoxylum bungeanum. Next base: position 24,715 of record SKCR01044528.1, on the reverse strand, counting down.
TTCATTCTTGATGAATTTGGTTTTAGCATGTATAATCATGCATTTGATGATGATTTGAACATGGATACGCATTGTTTATGGAATTGCCCAATTTTCCCCATTAGAAAATATCATGGCTGAATATTCAAGTTGATGGGGGAGTTGTTTTTTTTTTTTAATGATGATGGTTCATATGATTGAGTATGGTTTGGCATGAACTGGTTTGATTTGAGTTGAAAACTCAAAAGTTGTTTACTTATAGCTTTGGCTGAATGTATGATAAAGTGTTGAAAGTTGATAGTTGTGTTTTGATGATGATAGGTTATGGTTTATGCTAGTATGGATGATATAACATAAGTTTTTACTTAGTTGAGATGAAAAAAACTTTAAAGTGTGTAAAAGTTGTCTTGGCCGAATGTATGCTTAGTGAGAGAATGTTTGATTTTCTTTCATTGAGTTGTGAAATCATGTTGTGTGTGTTGTGTTGTGTTGTTAAAAAAATACATTAAGCCTTTTTGGGTAAAGCTTGGCTGAATGTTAAAGCTTGGTTAAGCTTAATGTTGAGTTTATTTAAGTGTGTGTCTGTGGCATGTTGACAAGCATGAAATGTCTTAAGTGATTATGATAGTAAGCATGTAAAGATGAAAATATTAAGTAAGGCCAAATTGGATATTTTATCGATAAATATGTTGGGCATTTCAAGTAAATAAAAATGTTATGTTGAAATATCTTCTTTAAACACGTCATGATCATGTCATGTCATGAGCACTTCACGTCACATTAGCATGTCACGTCATGTGCATTAACAATTTAGTCAAGTTAAGTAGCATGTCTGTATAACTTAGTATGTTTAGTAAACATCTTAAGTTATCACGTAAGTCATATCAACATGTATACAAAATGTCCATGCATTCACGAATCACGTTCAGTATCGATAGTTCGAGTATGCTAAACATACTTGAACACAGGTTCAGATAGATGATTCACATGAATCTTTCCAGCAATATTCAGGAACGCTGACAGCGAACGTCAGTCAGTGAATGAATGTTATTCCTTCTCTTACTTTTCTATTGTTTACGTATTCTTTGAATCTATTTCTAAATATATGAAATTAGCGTCTTGTACTCAATTTGTACTTTCTTTTGTGCCTTCAGCTTACTAATTCAGTTTATGTTAATGGAATAAGTTCTTACCCTCGTTATCAGTACATGATTTCATTTCATGCTCTTGGTTTGCACTTTTAGTTCACGTATTCCTTTTCACAAATTCAGCTCCTATTTATTCATGTTTTGTCTTACATTTATATATTAGTTTACATATCTGGTTTAAGCATTCGTTGCAATTCTAGTTTATGCTAGAAGCTCATGATTTAAGTTTCTGATTTCATTTATGTTCATGTTGTGTATTATATGTCTAGGATTTATGTTTCAGCATGTCACAGTTCAAGTTTCTCAAGTTCTTAGCTCATGTAGTTCAGCCATGTACTCAGGATTCACGTGAAGTCATGTTTTCATGTACCTTATATCATGTTATTCAAGTTGGTTCAAGTTATAGATTTTCATTACATAATTTCGTGTTATTTATGATAATTTCAAGTCACTTTGGCACCATGCATGTCAGTTTTCGGAATATGTTTTTCAGTTACAAGTTTATATTGTATGTTTTTAGAAAATTGAATTATGAAATTCATATAATGATTTAGAAAATGGTTTTATAAGTTAGATGGGTTTTTACGCCACCAGTTTAGTATTATTCCCTCACATTTAGCATCCCAGGTTCGATTATCTTGGGGCCTTGATCACCACCACAGGCTCATGTTCATGTTCACGTTCTCTGCCTATGCAGAGCTGGGTCTCGCTAGGTATGTTTTACGCCCCCAAGTTACTATACTTGTGTGGTTCTTCAAGTTTTCAGGGCATGTGCGAGCATACGTAGGGCGACAGCCCAATCCTTGTAGGTATGGTGATGTGAGGGAGACGTCCCAATCTCGATCATTGCATATGTATGCTTTCCGATCACGTATATGGATTTATGATTACTATTTAGACATTTATATGGATTTTAGAACTTTAATCATAACATGTTTTCAGTATCACTTACATGTTTTCAACGAGCAATATAATTTTTATATTATATAAATGTTTTACAAGTTAAAAGTCATGTTTTTAGATAAGGTCATGTCATGTTGTTCAGCCATGCATGTTGTGTTTCGAGATAGTCATTTTCAGCTCATGTATTTGTAGATTCAGGTCTTGTCGGTTTAGATTATGTTAGAGTATTTGCATGTCAAGTTCATTCTTGTAGTTTCAGGTCACGTCATGTCATGAAGTTTTCATATCATGCAGGTCAGGTTTTGATCACATTAAGTACATTATATTTCAATTATGTTTTTCAGTTATCGTGTTATGATTTCATGATTCATGCACGAGTTATGTTAGATCCAAGCCACCACGAGTTTGGGATGGTTTTACCACAAGTATGGGTGGTTTACTTATAACATGCATCAATTTCAGGTCACATACATGCTTTCAGATTCAGTCTCCAAGTTTATGCATTTAGTACACATGTCAGTCCACATCAATCATGTTCACAATTCATGTACAGTTTTTAATTCATTCATTCAAAATTTCAGCTCATGTATATTTCAGTTAGGTAATTAGGTTAAGCTCATACATGTCAGTTCAGAAAGTTTCAGATCATGAAGGATTGGATCACATTAGTCTGTTAATTTTCAGATCAAGTAGTTCATGATAGGATAATGTATTGTGTAGGTTAAAATTTCAAGCATGTCATTTTATCTTCAGGTTAGGTTCACGTTGCAGGACATGTAGTTTTAGTAACATATGTCATGTCTAGTTCAAGTAGCCATGTTCATTTAATGTTGTTCAGATCAAGATCATGCATGTTCAGGGTATTTTTACTCAGTTCATGTAGATCAAGACATGATTATGCATGTGAGGTCACGAAATTAGTTAGTTCATGTTAGCACAACCTTAAGTCATGTTCAGTTCAGGTAATATCAGGCCATGTCATGAACTCATGAAGATTTAGATACAGTTAAGTAGGTTTAGTTTGCATGTTCATGCACGATTTAATTGTCAGCTTCCATGCCATGTTCTCAGTATTCCGTCATGTCTTTGATTCTTAGTTTTGTTCACATTTTGTAGCTTCAGTTCCGTTCAGCTTATTCACGTTTTGTATTTCAACTTGCCTTTTTGGCACTCCAATATTCACTCACCATGTCTTTCAAAAGACCTGACCCACCACATAGGCATCGTGTTTCTTTTGGAAATTGTTCCTAACTTTGGGCATGCATCACAAGATTTGCAATAAGCAAAAACATCTTTATGCATGGTTGGCCAATAAAATCCATAATTGAGTATCTTGCTACATTTTTTCTCACATGAAAAATCACTACAAGCACCATCATGATAAAAAGAAATCACACTTTCAATTTCATGGTTAGCCACACATCTTCTAACTACTTGGTCTTTGCAATATTTGAAAAGATAAGGCTCATTATAAAATAAATTTTTGACTTCTCTAAAAATATTTTCCTTTCTTGTGCATTCTATTCCTTTGGAATAGTTCCTATAACAAGGTAAATCATTATATTCGAAAACCATGGAAAAAATAAACTAGGAACAAACTTTCATCTGGAAAGGAATCATGAATAAATTCGTCCCTAGTTTGGCCATCTAGAGCTAGACGGGATAAGTAATCGGCAACAACATTTCCACTCTTTTTTTATCCTTTATTGTTATTTCAAATTCTTGTAGGAGTAATATCCACTTTGCTAGTCCAGGTTTGGCGTCTTTCTTTACCAACAAGTATTGTAAGGCCGAGTGATCTGTGAAAATTGTGATAGGAGATCCAAAGGCATAGGTCCGAAATTTGTCCAAGGCAAATACAACAGCTAATAATTCCTTCTCTATAGGGTATAATTCAATTGTATACTATTGAGAGTCGCACTAGCATATGATATGACATGAGGTTTCTTGTCTAGCCATTAGCTAAGAACGACTCCTAATGCAAAGTCACTAGCATCAAATATGATTTCAAATGGATGGTCCCATCTAGGTGGTTTAATGATAGGTGCGGTGGTTAGCATTGTAAGTGTTCCTAGAACATGCCAAGGATCTAATAAGCATGTAAAGGTGTTCATAAATTCAAAATAAGTTACGGAATATACTTACAATGAACGGATTTGAGCTTTAAAATTTTGAGAAAAGATCTCCAAGATCCAAGCTTTAAGTGATGATTCCAACTCTTGAAGTAGTTTCCCTATCACCTTAGTTGATTTCTCCAAGTGCTAGCTTTGTTGATTTTGCCACAAAATCAAAGAGAAGGGAGGAAGAAGCTCACGCCCAAATGGAGGCTTCTAGGGTTTTTCATTTTCCAAAATGTGTTACAAGTGTGTAGAGTGAAGAGAGAGAGAAGGCTTTTTGCTTTTGTTAAAAGGTTTTACCCTTTTACCCAAAACCATGTAGTTGGGGTAATTTGGTTTCACCTAAACCAAGTGGTTGGAAAGTAAGTGGTTTTGGCATAAATGCCAACCACTTTCCAACCACCACTTCACATGTGTGATATGTGTGAAGTGGGCCCCACCATTTTGAATTCAAAACTCAAAATGTCTCTACGAACATTTGCCGCGGCGCGGTTCCGTTTAATCCGATTAAACGAACTTTCGTCGCTAAATAATTAAATCTAATTTAATTAAATAACGATGGCTCGCAAATATATTACGAACGTCGTCTACGAATTAATTCTAAATTAATTCGTTCATTCGTATTAAAGTCCAACTTTAATTTCGTAATGAAATCCAATTCATATTAATATATCCGATATACTAATTTTAGCCCATACGAATAAATTAAATAGAAAAATCAAATTTAACTATTAAATTTATTCTACCGATTAATTCCAAATTAATCGCGTTCTCTCTCTTCCGAACACATTTAATCCCAGATTAAATAATACCTCAATTAATCCCAGATTAATTTTCTCCATCTTAATTAATCCCATATTATTCTCTCTTAATTAATCCCATATTAATTCTAATTTAAATCAACTGTCATCGGTGAATCTTTGGGAAGCGACCCAAGAGATCCCTGGATATGTTGGCAGTAAATACGGTCATCGGATTATCCGAATACGTGCGTACCTCGTACCATATGCTTACCGATTTAAAAGGCATGGTTGGCTTCTAGCAAAACACCGTGCCTACCCAATTCTCCAGAAATATTCTTACTGGAATATATAATCTATGTCAGGCGTAGTATACATAGTATTGCGTATTGTGATCCAGTATCGGATTGTCACGTGCTAGGCCTGGGGCTGGAACTGTGTCTGCCCCGTACGAAGCACATGTCAGATGTCTGGTAACTAGTCTCTATTATCGGATATACATGACCTAGTCATAATATCCCGATGACTGCAGTACTTAAGAGCACTAGTACCGTATCCTTCGTGACATCATATCCACTATGACTGGAGTGATACTTCCGTCTTGACATCACACCCAATATACTACGATTCTCAATATACCCAGTAGAGGCGTACACAGAACCGGTTAAAGCCCTGGACGACCAAAACTAAAGCATACCGATTGTCGTAAGTATTATCGATGCAAGTCTCAGGTTAAGACCAAATACACCTACCCTGATATCGGACTTCCATAGACACATAGTCATACTACCAATGGAATTTCGAGGGGTCTATCCAGAGTGAAGCTGTTTCCGCACCATCGGTAAACACAACCTCCTATCACACTTGCATAAGTATCCAATACTTAAATATATGAGAATTATGCCGTTGTGCTCCCACAACGCGCAAAAGTGCAATACTAGTCTATTATGCATTATCGATGTCCAGTCTCGATAATACTACGACTAGGGATATTTAATGATTAATCCTTCGAGGACTGATACTGTCTCATATCATTTCAATCCAGGAACTAATCATAGGGACCTCCTATCATTTATACATCTAGGTGATCTAATCACAAATGATAAGAGCGCAATCTCCTTGTCACATAGTTAATTTGTACAATAACACCATGATCTGTACAAATAGTGACGCTATGGGTCATAACTATCCAAAAATCTCCCACTTGGCCTACAGCCAGTGACTCGAGTGTCTTACACCTGAACTATGTACGGTTCGCTCAAACTGCTGAGGAAAGGCTTTCGTCAGCGGATTTGTATGATTATCGTCTGATGCAATTTATTCGATCATCACATCGCCACGACGTATGATCCGAACGAATCAGATGAATAGTCGAAGTATATATCTGGATCGTTGATGAGACCATTAATTCTTTATTCTGCGCTGTAGCCTAGCTCAGCTGCTAACAGAACTATAACTAATCTAATTAGATTTGTTAATGACCCAGATGGCTTCTATTGCTGCCTCAGCCGCAGCAATAACTTGCATTTGTTGTTTATTCGGCAACAACATCTTGCTTGGAAGATTTCCAGCTCACTGTACTGTTATTCAAACTGTATAGTACCGTTGTTATGACTTTTAGTCGCTTAATCGGTTTGGAAACTTGCAACAGTGATCCCAGTCACTTCAAGTTCTCCATCTCCATAGTTTAAGACATCATCCTTAGTTCTCTAAGATACTAACGAATGTTCTTATTATCAATCCAGTGACTATCACTTGGATTAACCTGTTTGTGACTCCATATGCTCAAAGCGTATGAGACACCAGGTCACGTACATTTTTCAATGTACGAGTTCTCAGAGAGTGTTAACAACTTTAAATCTATCCCAGTAGATCTTTATTCCAATAAATGTTGTTTCTCCCAAGAATTCTACGGAGAGTTTTGATGAAAGCCAAGCTTTCACCGATTATAATATGGGAATATCATTTCCAAGAAATGACATATCATCATTATTTAGGACATCATTGTCAGTGCGCTCCCACTAACCTCCTTATATACACAAGAATCATATGCGTTTTGAATCAAATCATACACCATTATGATTACATCAAAACGATAGTTCCAAGAACCTAATGCTTGCTTCAATCCAAACATGGATCGAATAACCTGCAAACCTTGTTTGCTAGTTTTGGTACGACAAAACCGTCAGGATGTTATAAACATCCTCCAAAGAGGTTTCCGTTTAAGGAAAGCGATTTTGACGTTCAGCTGCCATATTTCATGAATGAAACATGCAGCATCAGCAAGTATTATCCCAATGGATTTAACGTGGCAACAGGTAAAAGATTTCGTTGTAATCAACACAATGTTGATAACGATACCTTTCCGCTACAAGCCTAGCTTAGTACGTTGGTATGTTGCCTTCCATGTATGTCTTCCTTGAAGACTTATATAGTACCAATAGGCATAATGCCTTGCGGTACAATAACTAGTGTCCAAACATAGTTGATATACATGGAATCCATTTCGGACTCATGGCACTTTGCCATAATAGGGAGTCGATACCTTGTATCACTTCCTCACACGTAGTCAGTTCTTATTCCTCAGTAAGATTGACATCTTTATGAGGTGAGATCAGAAACCCATACCCCAGGTTGTTTTCTGACTCTCTCCGACCTACGCGGTTCTTGTGTATTCGAAGATTATTGGTACAGTTTCATCCTTGATGAACTGTTTGTGTTCCATTAATGACTTGGTGCCTTGAACAGTATAACTCCGATTTTTCATCGAGTTTTACTATTCTCCCACTTACCACTGCATATCGGTATTCCTCTTAGGAAAACCGCATGGTGAGCAACAATTACATTGTTCTCTAGTGAGTTGTATAAGTACTATACTTTTGTTTCCTTAGGATAACCAATTACATTAGGCACTTATCTAATTTAGGTTATAGTTTGGTATCATCCAAACGTATGCCTAGCATTCCCAAATCATCAGGAGTGAGAAAGCCCAGTTTCTTTCCTGTTTATATCTAATATGAAATCTGTCAAACAGATTTTTATGGAACCTTATTCAAAATAAGTATTGCACTGTTAATGCTTATCTCTTTTGAAGGAAAATGGTAGCTCAGAGCGACTCATGATTAACCTTATCATGTCTAACAAAATTTTGATTTCTCCATTCGGACACACCGTCAAACTGACGTGTTCCGGGAGGAGTCCTCATTGAAAGAATATTATACTCTTTCAAGTATATGAGAAAATTACTGCTTAAGTATTTTCATCATGGTCAAACCGTGATGTTTTAATACTTTAGCCGATCTGTTCGTCTATTTCGTGTCGAAACTCTAAAAGTTTCTGATTTGTTTTCAAAAGAAACATATAACCATAACACGATGACACATCCGTAAGGTCACGAAACATTCATATCCACCTCTAGCCTAGCTAGACATGGGCCCACTTGCTTCACTATGAATAAGGCTAACAGATCGGTGGTTCTTGCACTCTCACCAAGTAAATGGTATTTTAGGTACTTTACCTAATAAACTAGATTCGTAGACTTTATTTGAGTAGAATCAAATCCGTCCTAGTATCCACTCTTCAAAAGTGTGGATATACGAGTCTTGTTTCATTGTGTCCCAGACAACACTGCCACAAATAAGTCTCATCTGATCAAATCAGTTTGAGCTATTTGTTTGTCATATTATATGTTTGAGATTTATTTATATTCAAAATATAAATATTTTTATTCACATCTAATGTGTTTATCTCAATATCATCTTTATAAAATAAAACACTTTAGTGTTCTAGAATATAAAGGTATACTCGCAACGAGTTATACTCGATATAGAGATAATGTTTCTAGTCAAACTAGTTACATTATAACAGTTTCCTAATTTAAGTACACACCCAAATGGTAGTTCCTAAACTTAGGTATCTACGGTTGAAACAGGGACTGTCGTCCCATTTCGATTCGCAGATTAATCTCATCTGAAGTCAGTATCCTGCTCACAGCAGATTCTGCACATCAATGCATATTTATGTATCACACTAAGTATTTAAAATCCAATTTTAATACTAGTAGTGAACATATTTATGACAAACATATTTGAAGTCAGAGCTTTGCTCGTCTTCAATTCCTTCATTTTTGCTTTGTCCATACGGCAGTCATGCTTCAATGGCCCCGTTTGCCACAATTTAGGCAGACATCTTGGGATATGTCCTTTATCTTCCTAGAAGATTATAATGATTTTGCCTTTGCCCTTTTCACATTCCAGAAGTCTTTGGCCAAGCCTTGGCCTTCTAGAATATTGAAGTAAGATGCGCTTTGCGCTACTTGCTTATTGCAAACTTTGGCTTTGGTCTCCTTGAGAATAGTCATTAACTCTCCAAGAGTTGTTTATTGCAATTTAATATTTCTAAGATCTAAGAATAGATCTATGAAGATCCTTCAATTTCTTCATCATAGTTTAATGATCTAATCCTTAGTTCTGATTAGGAAATTAAGGAGTCATTATGGCAAACATAATGGATTAAACACTAAAGTTATCATCACATGAATCTTCCAAAGATCATGCTCTACTATTTGCTTAACTCCGGGCTTAGGCCTAAGATGTTATTTTATCAAATATAGTAACTTCTTAGTTTCAGGACTATCCTGAAATTTATTCCCAATTTGAAAATTAAAGTCGTTTAAACACATTTTCCCTAGGATAATTTTTAAACATTAATCTTTCATTTTAATCTTGATTCTAATAGTCCAACTATTTAATCAACGATTTCAGGTACAATTTAATGCAATGATTACTATAGTCTAACTATATAACTTATTACAATTTTATTGGTTAAAATCAAATATATATTGATCACTATAATCCAATTATATAATCATTATACATGATTAGTAAAATCCAAATATATTGATTACTATAATCCAATTATATAATCAAATATAAATGAGAGGTAAAATTCAAATATATTGATTACTATAATCCAATTATATAATCAACTATAAATGAAATAGTTTGAATACAGTCCAACTGTTTAATTAAAACAACAATAAATATTAGTCCAACTAATATATAATTTATTTAACGAATGATATTTGATTGAGCGCTTATGGCAAGTAACTAAACGAATATTGCAAATCTAATATTTGCCTCCCACTATTTTTCGGCGAGCCTCTAACCCTCTGTTGAGTACTCGGGAAACCTTGTTTCCTAGTGGGCTAGGATCCCGTTAAATAACACACAATCTTGACTTTGGCCAACAAATTGTATGATACTTAACTAGGTAGATCTCTAAGATCAATTGGATCTCATCCAATTCCTAGATCCGGTAGGTGGACATCCAAGTCCGAAATATATACAATATATATGCCAATATATCCAATATATTTTCCTAACCTTTTTCCTCTGAATCAACTAAGCCTTGGCTTTGGCACAACAAACTTAATGATCCCAGTTAAGCGGAACCCATTGACATGGAAAGCTTCGTAATCAATGTCGATGGACAAGAAGTGATCTTGACTTTGGCCAACAAATCACAACTTGGACAAGACACCGATATAGAACAAAACTCTCATTATTCAAACACATCCGCAATTGACAAAGGTCTTGACTTTGGCCAACAAACCAATGCCAACTTTGGATCTTGAGTAAGAATCACTCAACGGAAGGAAAAACGCTTAATATTGTTTGAGGGTTTTTCGCGTGCAAATTGGCAACCAATTTATTATCTTTGATTAGGTCTCATCATCATACATCCTTAAACATGCATTCTAAACAGATAATAAAGCGCGTATAAATAAATAATTAATAATGATATGCAGATGGATATCTCACAAATTTTTCCTAGAACAAATCATTCACTTTCCTCTCCCCGGATAGAACTATTCTAATTCTACCCAATTACAAAATACAATAAAGAAACCTCATTACATTGAGGGGAATAGGTGAGAAGAGAAATACAATGAGAGAGGAGATAAAAGGCTGGACACGTAGGTCCAATTTAATAAATTCTAAACTTATTACAACAATTTCCAAAACTGCCATTGCCCTTCTAATATCCATCTGATATACATATTCATACAACACATTCATGTATTCATACAAATCATGTTATTCAATCAATCTATTCCAATTAATTAATTAATGATCATCCAATGTTCAAACAATGATTTGATTTGCGCGAGTCAAACTCGTTTAAGAATAAATACTCAAAGTAAGTATTCTTGAATTATATTGAACTACAACTTTAAATCCAATTTATTTGTATTCAATACTAATTCCAATTAATTCCAAATTAAATATTTACACTTATTTATTTGCCTTAAAGACTTGGATTCCAAATCCAATCTTAATGGGTCTCAAAGGCCCAATAACATCTAATGTCATTTTAATTAAGGTCCAATGGGCTTTTAATTAATTCTTAAGGCATGGGCTTTGGCCATAATGGGTCAAACCCAAAATGTCAAGGCCCAATAGGAATCACCTATTGCCTACAAATTAATTTAGGCCCATTAGGCCCAATTAAATTCTTTAAAGGGCCAAGTGATGTATTTGGACCTTATGGAATTGGTTTTGGGCCCAATTGGATCCAATCCAAAAGTCCAAAACCAAACTTAGTCAAACCAAGCCCATTAAGCCCAAATACACATTTTAGGCCAATTCATAATTAAAGGCTTATTAACATAATTATAATATTCCAAATATCACAATTATTTTAATTAAAGTGTATTAGCCATGATTAATTAATTAAACTCAATATTTCCAAAATACCAATTAACTTAATTAATCATGCTTAATCCATCAATTCATGCTCAACACAAATTGAATCCAAAATTCATCATTTCATGCTCTTTGATTTTAACATAAACTTTATTGACTTTGATTCTAATCCAATCAAACCAACAATCAACATTTAAACATGCATTTAAACACATCATTTCATGTTACAAAAAATCAAAAACAGTGCAGTCCACTGCAGTCCAAATTCGGCCACACTAAGGAAATTTTAACTTTTGATTCATTTGATTTGTTTCAAATCTAATCATGCATAACACTAAGTTAACATATTCTAAGCATGCTCAAAGCATCAATTTGAAAGAATCATGCTCAAAACATAAAAGCCCCAAATTTTAGTCTCATGAACCCTAAAATTTTCATGCTTAAAATTGGCTCTTGATACCATTGTAAGTGTTCCTATAACATGCCAAGGATCTAATAAGCATGTAAATGTGTTCATAAATTCAAAATAACTTGCGGAATATACTTACAATGAACGGATTTGAGGTTTAAAATTTTGAGAAAAGATCTCCAAGATCCAAGCTTTAAGTGATGATTCCAACTCTTGAAGTAGTTTCCCTATCACCTTAGTTGATTTCTCCAAGTGCTAGCTTTGTTGATTTTGCCACAAAATCAAAGAGAATGGAGGAAGAAGCTCACGCCCAAATGGAGGCTTCTAGGGTTTTTCATTTTCCAAAATGTGTTACAAGTGTGTAGAGTGAAGAGAGAGATCAGGCTTTTTGCTTTTGTTAAAAGGTTTTACCCTTTTACCCAAAACCATGTAGTTGGGGTAATTTGGTTTCACCTAAACCAAGTGGTTGGAAAGTAAGTGGTTTTGGCATAAATGCCAACCATTTTCCAACCACCACTTCACATGTGTGATATGTGTGAAGTGGGCCCCACCATTTTGAATTCAAAACTCAAAATGTCTCTACGAACATTTGTCGCGGCGCGGTTCCGTTTAATTCGATTAAACGAACTTTCGTCGCTAAATAATTAAATCTAATTTAATTAAATAACGATGGCTCGCAAATATATTACGAACGTCGTCTACGAATTAATTCTAAATTAATTCGTTCATTCGCATTAAAGTCCAACTTTAATTTCGTAATGAAATCCAATTCATATTAATATATCCGATATATTAATTTTAGCCTATACGAATAAATTAAATAGAAAAATCAAATTTAACTATTAAATTTATTCTACCGATTAATTCCAAATTAATCACGTTCTCTCTCTTCCGAACACATTTAATCCCAGATTAAATAATACCTCAATTAATCCTAGATTAATTTTCTCCATCTTAATTAATCCGAGATTATTCTCTCTTAATTAATCCCAGATTAATTCTAATTTAAATCAACTGTCATCGGTGAATCTTTGGGAAGCGACCCAAGAGATCCCTGGATATGTTGGAAGTAAATACGGTCATCGGATTATCCGAATACGTGCGTACCTCGTACCACATGCTTACCGATTTAAAAGGCATGGTTGGCTTCTAGCAAAACACCGTGCCTACCCAATTCTCCAGAAATATTCTTACTGGAATATATAATCTATGTCAGGCGTAGTATACGTAGTATTGCGTATTGTGATCCAGTATCGGATTGTCACGTGCTAGGCCTAGGGCTGGAACTGTGTCTGCCCCGTACGAAGCACATGTCGGATGTCTGGTAACTAGTCTCTATTATCGGATATACATGACATAGTCATAATATCCTGATGACTGCAGTACTTAAGAGCACTAGTACCGTATCCTACGTGACATCATCTCCACTATGACTGGAGTGATACTTCCGTCTTGACATCACACCCAATACACTACGATTCTCAATATACCCAGCAGAGGCTACACAGAACCGGTTAAAGCCCTGGACGACCAAAACTAAAGCATACCGATTGTCGTAAGTATTAGCGATGCAAGTCTCAGGTTACACAAAACCGGTTAAAGCCCTGGACGACCAAAACTAAAGCATACCGATTGTCGTAAGTATTAGCGATGCAAGTCTCAGGTTAAGACCAAATACACCTACCCTAATATCGGACTTCCATAGACACATAGTCATACTACCAATGGAATTCCGAGGAGTCTATCCAGAGTGAAGCTGTTTCCGCACCATCGGTAAACACAACCTCCTATCACACTTGCATAAGTATCCAATACTTAAATATATGAGAACTATGCCATTGTGCTCCCACAACGCGCAAAAGTGCAATACTAGTCTATTCCGCATTATCGATGTCCAGTCTCAATAATACTACGACTAGGGATATTTAATGATTAATCATTCGAGGACTGATATTGTCTCATATCATCTCAATCTAGGAACTAATCATAGGGACCTCCTATCATTTATACATCTAGGTGATCTAATCACAAATGATAAGAGCGCAATCTCCTTGTCACATAGTTAATTTGTACAACAACACCATGATCTGTACAAATAGTGACACTATGGGTCATAACTGTCCAACAAGCATATGCTTCAATTTTTCAAAACTTGCATGGCATACATTAGTCCATTCAAATTGAACATCATTTTAAGGAGATTAGTCATAGGAAGTGCAATACAACTAAAGTTCCCAATAAAGCATGTCCTAAGAATGATCTAACATCTTTTATATGTTTAGGTGGTGGCAATTTAGAAATTATGTCAAGTTTGGCATTATCAACCTCAATGCCTTGAGAAAAAATAACATGTCCTAGAACTATGCCTTGTTGAACCATAAAATGATATTTTTTCCAATTCAATAACAATTTTTTCTCCCCACACCTAGCAAGCACATGTTTTAAATTTAATAAGCGAACATCATATGAATCACCAAACACTGAAAAATCATTCATAAACACTTCAAAACAATGCTCAATCATATCAGAAAAATTAAAATCATGCATCTTTAGAATCTGACGGGTGCATTTCATAAACCTAATGACATTTTTTAAAAGCAAAAGTCCCAAAAGGACAAGTGAATGTGATCTTCTCTTGATCCTCATGAGCTATTTCAATTTGGTAGTAATAAGAATAGCCATCAAGAAATATTAATATTCATGACTTGCAACTCTCTCTAGTACTTGGTCTAAAAATGGTAAAGGAAAATAGTCATTATACATTACTAGGTTAAGATTTCGGTAGTGAATACACATGTGCCAAATAGTGGGACTCATGTGGGAATCAATTCATTATACTTGTTTTTTATAACGGTGAGTCCTACCTTTTTGGGAACTACTTGGGTTGGACTAACCTATGAAGAATCGACAATTAGGTAAATGACACCAACATCCAATAATTTCAATACCTCATTCTTAACCACATATTTCATAGCGAGGTTAAGTCGGCGTTGAGGTTAGTGTGTTGGTCGTGCATTTTCCATAATACTTATCTTATGTGTACAAATTAAAGGGTTGATACCCTTAATGTCAGCCATTATCCAACTAATGGAACATTTGGTCCAAAATATACTCAATTTCAGGCCAAAATGTTCGGCCTTTGACCGGCGTAAACACACACGTATAACGCAAGCGTACGTATCGTTCAAGTAATATAAAAATATTGATCCCACGAGGACTTAATTCCTACTGTTGTTATTAATTATTGATACTATTTATTTACAAGTATCTAATTATAGGGAGAATGAAATTGATTGTTTGATTGCTTTTGGTTGGTTGAATGTGGATTTGCTAATTAAAATAAAAACAGTCTCAAAAGAAAATACTAAGGAAAATAAAAGAAAAGATTCAAAGATCTAGGGTCGTGACTCCACACAATATTATTATAAAGATGAATTGATTCTCTTATTTATGTGTAATAAATCAGATTGCTAACCTGGAACACGAAAATATGCAAAAGCCTTTGTCGATGGTCAGACGCAAATACCCAGTATAACCCAATTGAACCATATGTCTATGTCAACCAAATTACCCGGATTCATTAAGATTAAGTTCCAATTATGGCTACCCCCGCCCGACAGGTATATGTCTATCCTGTAAGGAAATCTATTAAAGGGTTATCTATCCTCAAGGAAGATCGTGGGCTGTTGAATCTAAGGCTGAAACCTAAAATCCCTATGTCTAGTTCATTTTAAGTTTACCATATCAATCTTTTTGGTGATCATACAACAAGAAGCATTAAGCTTAAGACTCAATAAACAAACTAAAGAATTACCCGTAATAAAGAAAATCAATTATTAAGTGTGTGGATATTGTGTTTCATCACTTCCCTAGAATAAAATAAAATGCTGGGGTTAGAGGATCCACATTTAATATTTCTTATCTAGGAATCTCACTTATTATAATATATAAATTATTTTATATTCTGCTTTCTCAGGAATTAATAATATTAAAAATTTAAAACCATCCATATAGGCGGTAATCCATTTAGTCCAACTACACCAGCCATATAGGCGGTAATTATCCGTCACATAAAGACCAGCCATATATGCGGTAAAGTAATTTATATTTAACCTGACTATATAGGCGGTAATAAAGTATGACATTAATTAATCCGGTTAAATTATAATTTATAAATTATAGTTAAGTGAGATTTACCTAGACAATTATATTAAAGGTTTCACCTTTAGCCCCAGCAGAAATTTAACTACAAAACATAAAAGAAAAGAAAAGAAGAAGAAGAACTATTATTATTACTGAAAATTAAAATACATAAATTAAATATTATTTATATTTACAAAAACTAGATGCAATCCTCTAAAAATAAGGAAAAGCTCCCAAGGAAAGCACACCAAATGAAGTGAAACTGAACTGAATTTATAGGCACTTTCGGCAACTGGCGTCGCGACGCCAGCATGCGTTTTCGGTCCACGCGAGTTGACTACGCAGATTTCGTTGGCACAATCAGAAGGTGACACGTGTCATGCGGCAGAGCGGTGCAATCAGAAGCGACACGTGGCAGCATGTGATTGGCTGGATTTTCGGTCCATTAAGAATCTGACATGTGGCACGCGCTTAGGATCGGTCAAATGAAAGGTCGACACGTGGCAACATGTGATTCACCGGTGATTCGGTCCAATGAGAACTCGACACGTGGCACGCACTTGCTTTGGTCCAATGAGATTTCGACACGTGGCAGACGGCGCATTTTAGCTGATTTATGTGATGATGACACGTGGCACGACGCACGTTAGCAAGGTCGGCACACGTTAGCAAGTCCAATTTCTCAGATTCTGACACGTGTCCATCGGCGCACGTTAGCATGTCTGGCGCACGTTAGGTGTCGCGACGCTGGAAATTACGAAAATGCCCCTTTTGTCATTTTTTCTCTATTTTGGCCCCAAATTGCTTCCAATGCTTTCCAAACTTTATTTATCTGTAAATTATAATAAAACACATCAAAACATTCACAAAACTCAAGAAACTATACAAAATATTAGGTTAAATGAGTAGGAAATAGTGATATAAATACCACTCATCAGCCTTCGGTCACACGGTAAATATCTTGGAAAATATAAAATTTGGTTGACCGAACTACAAAGTTCGGTCTACTTAACTCAGGCAGAACCGGAAAAATAATTTTTGTAGTCGGCAAAATAGTTTGTAAATCCTCATTTTTGACATATTCATCATCATTATCACTATCACAAAAAATATTTATCAATAAATTATAGTAGTGACTCCGAATCATTATAAAAAGTCACATCATGCATAATGTCAAATGAACATGCATAAACACATTCATCTACAATTGAATCTACTAAACAAAACTCATGCATATCCTCAATTTCCTTAGGTTCAACCGCATTGCTAAAAATATTCAAATCCAAAGCCATGTTTCCAAAATTTGTTTTTTAGCATGCCACTCCTATAATTAATCAATGCATTGTTTGTGGCTAAAAACGGTCTTCCTAGAATGATATAGGATTGGTTGGGTATATGTGAAATACTCATATCCAAAACATCAAAATCAATCGGATAGTAGAAATTACCTACTTGAACAAGCACATCCTCTACAACACCCTTATGAATTTTCATGCTTTTTTCGGCCAATGGCAAAATCATGGAAGTGTTTTTAAGTTTACCTAAGCCTAGTGTTTCATACAATGTAGTAGTCAAGAGGGTAACACTACTTCCTAAATCAAGAAGTGCATGGTCAATTTTAGAGGTCCCAATGGCGCATGTTATGGTAGTTGATCCAAGATCCTTATATTTTAAGGGCATGCGATTTTGTATAATTGAACTCACTTGTTCGGTCAGAAATGCCTTCTTAGTTACATTCAATTTCCTCTTAACAGTCACTACAAGAATTATGGCTTTTAGCGTCCAACAATTTAGCGTCGAATTTATTTCAACGCTAAAAATCACTTTTCGCGTCGTAATTAAAATTCGACGCCAAATATCAGGCTTTTAGCGATGAAAATATTTTCGACGCCAAATATTCAATTTTTTTCGTCGAAACATATTCGACGCTAAATTATTTTACTATTCCAATAATTTTGGCTCTAAATGTTACACTTTTAGCGTCAAAACTACTAGTCGATGCCAAAAACAAGACATTTAGCGTCGATTAAGTAGCGTCGCTAAAGGTTTATGAAGATTCCACCGACAATCCTTTAATCTTTAGCGTCTAAAACTATTAGTCGACGCCAAAAACAAGACATTTAGCGTCGACTAAGTAGCGTCGCTAAAGGTTTATGAAGATTCTACCGACAATCCTTTAATCTTTAGCGTCTAAATCTATTTCGACGCTAAAAATAACAACAATTAGCGTCGAATTTATTGTTTCGACGCTAAATATAGATTAAAATGCAGAATGCCACCAACCCTTCTCCCCCTCTGTTTTTTCTCGGATTCTCTTCATTTTCATCCTCTGAAATCTCAGAATCTGTCCGCTGCAACCTCACAACTCTCCTACAAATTTTCAATAAAATTGTAATCAATTTTCCATAAGGTAAGTCTTCTTTTATATTTCTTTTTTATTTTTCAATTTTTATGATTATGTTTATTACATACTTTTTGTTAGTGGTTTATGTTCATATATGTAGATTAAGTTAATTAATTAACTAAATAGAATTTTTCTGTAAACTATTTACTTTATCAACTAAATATATATGTATATGCTTAAATAAATAATTAATGAATTACTAATGTTGATGAGTGTAATATGATATTTAATAATTATATTATAATATTTAGGTATTTCGCTTAAATGGATAGAAATTGGATGAGCTCGCTGGATAGATTGAGTGTTGAATATCGTAATGGAGTGTATGAGTTTATGGAAGTCGCAAAGCAACACATTGATGCAGAAGGTCGTGTTCGGTGTCCATGTGCAAATTGTTTGAATAGGAAAAGGAAACGGTTAGATGAAGTTCATAATCATTTATACATGTCAGGAATATCACCAACTTACAGTACGTGGATTTATCACGGTGAGCAGTATCATTCTCAGTCACGGTTTATTGATTCCGGTGAAGGGAGCAGTAGTTACAATCAACCTGTAAACGATGAGATAACCGATGCTTTGTGTAGACACTGCATTTTTGCATGAAAGCCCAATGATGAGCCTTGTATGAGGCACTACCCGATCAGTCGCGGGAAACAGATATCGGAAGGGAGAATTCTGAAATTAATAGCTCGTCAATTTTTAACTCGCTGGTTGCCGCGGATTCGTTCAGTCAATTCTTGTTTTAAAAATAAAAAATCTTGGCCCAGAACCCACGCACCCACCAAAAACCCATATGTACCCATCCAAAACCCTAACCCTAGCTCACCACTATATAGGACCCTAAAGTAAACCTAGAAGGTGGCTTCAGCCCATGGACCTCACGGCATAGACAAAACAATGAAACCCTAGACAAACATTCATCTCATTCACGCCCACACCCACAGACCAAAAGAAGAACAAGCTAAAAAAACCCTAGATCGACTTCCCCTCACCAAAAACACAATCGGCATGCCCTCTGAGCTTCACACAGCCACGACATCCATTAAACCCAACAAACCACCCCATCACTGACCGAGCAACAAACAAATCACATGGCAGCAACCCTTCATGTAACGCTCACACTCAGCACACAGTTAACACACTCGGTAACAAGCCACAAACAAGAACACAATTACCCTCTTTTATGCCACTAACCGACATGGCCAACCCTAATTAACGCAGCCACAAACAGCAACACATGAACAAGAAGCATAACAACCGACACAGTCACCCCCATCTCAGCTCCACATGAAAACAAACACAAAGCACTAACCCCCCACCGACCAAGCTTTCCACTAAGCCGAACATAGAATAAACCCTAGAGCAACAGCTCTCCACTCATTCTTCTAAAAAAAAAGCACTATGCACAACCTAGCAGTCCTCCAAACAAAAAAACCCTAAGGTACACACACGCCACTCAGATGAAGACCCAAAAACTCACGGCCAAATAAAAGAAAACAAACCATAATTCATAGATCAGCCACTTGCTCTCTCTATCTCTCTTTGTGATTGTTATTGCGAGTGCATCCTCTCTTCTACTATGATCATCCTTGTTGCTTCTGGTGTGCGCAATTTTAAAGTACCTTTCGGCTGTAATGGTTTCTGTTGATACTACCATGGCAGTCTCTGCAATTGGTTTTGAAGGTTATGAGAAGGAGACTTGGTATGCGCCATTTTGACGTGCAGGTCTGTCTTTCTGTGTATATGTGCGAATTTTTGTGTTGCACCTGTCATTGACTCGTTGCCTGCACATTTACTTTGGGATATACACATCTGTAAGTGTGCTTTGATGCACTTACAAACATTTTAGATATATGCACATATGTTTATATTATTGGTGGAGTTGTGCTTCATGATGGGTCCATCGCTGAGATGAGGATCTGGTGAGAGTGTGTTCTGGTGGTTGTCGGCGGTGGTGGTGTCAGCAAATCCATCCTTGAATAAAGATGGAGGCGTAGAGACAGATTTGTGGTAAAATTCCATTGTAGTTTTTGTATGAACTCGTGTCCGATTTGGTTGCCATTACCTTTTTTTTTTCCTTGTACTCTAGGTTCAGATTTGTCTCAAAGTTTCCCTCTTAATTGATAGTAAGTGGATAGCATTTGTGGGTGAACTGCACCCGTGTGTTGAGATAGCCCGTGATTCCAGTAAGTGTGATCGGTGACTGACATGATTGGTTGCTTGGCCAATTGTTGATGGTTGTGAAGCAAGATTGGTCCTTTGCAAGGAAAAAATAAATATTAGAATCTATCGAATTTCTTTTAGAAGGATAATAATTCGTAGGGTAGGGCTGAAGAAGGTGACAAAAGAGTATTGTTTTCCATATCTGATGATTCGAGTGTAGAATAAATTGAGGATATTGAAGATGAGAGAGAATGGAGGTCTGTTGTGTTTGATCAAAGACAGCAAGGGAGTGATAAGAATGAAAAACTTGTGGTTAGTGTGTGGCCAAAAACTTGTGGTTGATGTGCGGCCTTCATCGTCTTCAGTGGTTACAGATACAAATAATGGACATTTTTTTAGAGTAGAGAATGCAGAGAAGATGATTGATTCATTGTCAATGAATGGAGAGATGACAATTGAGGTGTATAAAAAGTTGTTGCAGAGTGTGCATGAGAGGGGTTCTAAGTTAAGGGATATATGGTTTGAGATTGATTTAAATGAGAAGCGTACAGTCCTTAAAATGCCTCAAGACAGTAAGCCAAGACCACAGAAAAATTGTAAAGAAAACAGAGAAAACAACGAGCGAAAATAGTGAACCAGCAAACCAGTGAAAATACAACCCTTCCGGCGACGTCCCAACGCACTCCCGTGAGACGAAAAAAGAGGTTAGACCTGAAGACACCTTTTTACTCATCTTCCTTCGATTTATTTTATTTATTTTAAAATTTATTGCATGAGAGTCGTTTGAGGCATGATGTGATTGTTGGATGAGCATGATATGTGTTCCCTTTTGTGGTATATCGAATGGAAACCTGGACGTAAATTCCGTAGCCGATTCTGAATGGACGGTATTGCGGTCTGCACTCGGGATACAACGCCACGTACCACTTAAGAGACATATATTTCATCTCATCTGAACTTGTGTTTGAGCATATTATAGTTCGTAGGTTGTTTATTTATTGTTTAAAGCATGATTAAATTTAGTTTGTTATTTAATTTATAAGCATGATTATGTTATTTAGGCATGTTGTTTCTTTATTCTTTATGCATGATGTTTTGTTTAGTTTATGATTATATTTATATAGTTATTTGTTTATTTCGGTTTAATGGTTCAATGTGCTCATCGTGTGATATCTTGTTTGCCGTTCAAAGACTTGCTTTCAAGCATGCAAACTTAGATTATGAGTTATTTTGATGAATGCGTATTAGATCTAGGATATCTTTGAGCATATATATTGCATAGACTCGGTTAATTCAGTGCACAAATCATATGATCACAAGTGACATAAGTAAGGGACCATTCCGAACCCAACGGTTTGAGGTCTTCCCTTGCGAGGGGTGAGTGCGGCCTTAAATCTTTGTCTCGGTTCACATCAGGTGGCGACTCCTTTATTCTCCGGTTTAGTTCCCCGCGGACTACTCCGTAGTCTCAACTAGACAAAACAGTAGAAACGTTAACCCTTCCGGCGACGTCCCAACGCACTCCCGAAAAGTGACTTAAAAGGTAAGACCTGAGGGCACCCTTCATTATATTTTATTTTGTTGTCCTGGAAACGGCATGCTTGGTTGGAAGTGGAATATGTCCAACCTGGCATACAAAGTCCTACATTGAAAACGGCAAAAATTATTTGGTCACATTGATAAGAACCCAAGCCCTAACTCTGCCCCAAAAGCTAGCTCAGAGGGAGAGGGTTGGCCCTGGCCTTATAAACCAGCCCAGGAGGCACCCCGCAAATGATGTGGGACACATCATCCCCACCCCCTTGAGACCCGACCGCCTCAGTCGGCATTTTGCCGAACCCCAAGAGACAACCGGCCATTCACACGGAGTGGTGGCTCTGATACCAAATGATAAGAACTCACTTGGGTTGGAAACCAAGCAAACCCCCAAGCATCTTTCTCAAAACCCCAAGAACTTTGAATACTGATTTTGTAGGAACAAAACCCAACCAAGATCAGCCCCTAACCACCATGAAACTCACGTCCATGATAACCACAAGCATGAAATCAGATTGTATTTTGCTAGCAATGGAGACGCCACTAAGTTGCCAAGCTTAGATAAGTCTATTTGAACTTGAAAAGGGGAATCCCTCCCTCAACAAGGTTTTGGCCATAACCATGGAAAGCTTAAGCTTTTCTCTCTTTCAAAATTCTGTATATTACGTTGGTTGTCCAAAAATACAAAGAAGAGTCATATAATAAGGGTTACAAAAGAGTAAAAAGGCTAAAATGACCATAGAGCTAAAATTACCAAAATCCCTAAGTCAAGCACCTCAACCACGACCATTAAGGTCATTTTGCACCTAAATAAACTTAAAACAAAGATTAGAAGCTAATCTCACTTAAGCTAATTAAGGTGCTTACATGCTATAGTAAATTGACGTGCTTCCGGCTAAGTACAAATCTAAGCATAATTAAGCCTAATGGCATAGTCAACCATGCTAATTACATCATAAATAAAGTCAAAATGTCGAGCACAAATGACAAAAATGCCCCCATTTGGCCGAATTCAACATAGTCCCAAAATGGGGTGAAATCGGGTCAAAAGGGTGCTGGTGCTGAAGCTGCTCTGCTATGCTTCAGTCTGAGCTGATCTAGGTCAAATGAAATAGCTTGGGGACCTCTCTGGTTATGTCTATATGTGTCTCTGGTGTGCACTTGACTTGGTTGCTGCAACTGGTCACATAGCTCTGAGCTAGTCCCGCAAAGGCCTCTCTAATCTTCTTTGCTCTTTGGCGTGTGATTGGCCCTGTTGGCAACTGCATGGGTTCTTCCAAGTTGTTAGCTGCATCCTGTAATGTCTCTGGTGTGGTTGGACTCATGTCACACATATTTATTATTTCGTATTCATTTCGTATTATTAGTCTTCTATTACTTCACATTTAATTTACATTTATTGTTATTTTATTGTTCCGCATTTTCATTTTTGTGTTATTTATCTTCCTTGTTATTTCGTATGTTTGTCTCTTCGGTTATTAATTGTTATATGCATTATCATATTTCATGTACGTCAACATTGGGTTAATGCTTGCGTGTTATCCCTTGCGGTATATCGGATGGAAACCCAGACGTAAATTCCGTAGCTGAATCCGAATGGACGGTAATGCAGTCTGTACTTGGGATACAACTTCACGTACCACTCGGGAAACACTCGCATAAGCCTGATTAATTTCCTTTTATTTGCTATTTATTCATTGACATTTTTTCCGCCTTTGATTATTTATTATTTTCATTTCCGCATCATGTACTCTTTAATGTAATATGCTTCCATTGTTTCTATTAATGTTTATTGGTATGAAAATTCGTGTGTCATTTGAATTATCTTGCATGTGCTGCATAAGACTTGGTTATACTATTGCGTAAATCCTTTCATTACAATTGGCATAAGTAAGAGACCGTTCCGAACCCAACGGTTTGAGGTCTTCCCTTGCGAGGGTGAGTGCGGCCTTAAATCTTTGTCATGGTTCACACCGGGTGGCGACTCCATTTTGTTTCTCCGGTTTAGTCCCCCACGGGCTACTCCGTACTCCCGACCGGGCCGCGAGCCTAGAACAGCATACGTCGCCCAGTTTCTGTGTCCCACAGTCTCGCAACTCCACCGGGGATAGAGAATCGGCCCTGAAATAATGTCTTGTAATGTTTGTGATTTTTGCTTTAGTTAACCTTGTCTCATATGTTTTGCATAGCCTATTTTAAATTGATGGCATCATATATCGTGAAGTCGTTTTCGCTCGAAGCGACGGATCGTTATATGGTATCATCACTCGTTGGCACGTACCTTAGGGTATAAAAAAGGTGCTTTCACTTGGCCGCTCGAACCCTTGAGAGGGGAGACCTATTGGGGTTGGTGCTCAAAGCGCCAATCCGGACCGTATTTATGTCTGATTCATGAATACGAACATCCCCTTATTCCATAATATTACTTATTTATGGTTGCACCTCTTGTTCTTATATACGTAT